>VDFB02389063.1:0-15224 GCA_007258455.2 Sequoia sempervirens
TTATCTCCCATAACAAGAAACTCCTTAATGTGTTCATCGTCATTAAAGACTTGCCAATTATCACAGTTGTCAGGTACAGCTGGCCTGTATATTAATTCAATGGCAAACGCATTCTGACGAAAGTCAGAATGTGGCATGAAAAGTGAAGCTGATACCGCGAGGGCATCTGCTTTGCTATTTTCCAAACGTGGAATGTACTTGATATCAAATGCTTCAAACCAATCTATTGCATTCCACACCCTATTTCTATAATGTCGAAGACGATCTGCTTTCACTCTGAATTGGTCTCTAACTTGCTTTACAACAAGCTCCGCATCACCTTCGACCTTAAGGTATTTGATACCCATATCTTTTGCATTCCTGAGACCTAGTAAAAGCGCCTCATATTCCGCCGTATTATTTGTACATTCAAATTGCAAGCGGTATGCAAAAGGATATAATTGTCCTTCAGGATAAATTATCACAACTCCCGCTCCTGAACCAGCAGTGGAACAACTCCCATCGAACTGCAAAGTCCACAACTTAGGATCATCTGCTGATTTCTCTACGATGCATGCGACCTCTTGACTTTCTTCAGGAACCTCTGACAACATGGCGTAAGTACCAAGACCCGCTTCTTGATATAGAACTTGAGCTTGAGGATCTTGAGACTTCACGACCGCAAATCGAGATTTGGGTTCTGGTTCCAGCTTGAAAGTTCCTTTCTTTAACGGAATATTTGCAGAAGACCAATCCATCTGAATCTCTCCACCGAGGTCCTTGCAAAAGCTTCTGCTTAATAGCATCCCATAGCTTGCTGGAATGTCAGCTACTAGGATGGTCATCATGATTTTCTTTTCAGGACAAGCCGCCAACCTCACTTGAGCATCTTTTAATTGACCGACCAACGGCACCGACTTGGACTCCAGTGAGTAGCATTTGTCCTTTGTCTTGGTGCACGAAAGTCCTAGAGCATTCATCACTTGTAGAGGCATGACGTTATCGGAAGCTCCGGAATCGATGATACAATTGCTTAATTTGTAACCTCCTATATATAGAGAAATATAGAAGGGCTTAGGCTTGTCTTCCGCCGAAACGGATGATTCGAGCAATGTGGGCTGCTTGGTAGGTCCTTTCTTCACAAATTTGAGAAGTCGGTCCACTTGCTCTGGATGATCTTGGAGATACTCTAACTGAGAAATCTGCACTTTGTTCTTCATCAATGAATCTACAATGTCAAAATTTGCTGAAGACGAACCTTCAGCAACTGCTTTCATGTTCTCTTGAGAAGACTTAATATTTGAAGTAGAAGCTACTTCTTTTACTTTTTCTTTTGATATCTTCAACCTCTCTTCTTCTTCTTCCTTGTGTGCTCTCAGATGTTGAGCTCTGGTGAACACAGGAGTCGTATGATTCTCAGGATTAACTGCAAGAGAGTACTGACAAATATCTTCTTCTTGTTCTTCAAAATCGGGTTCACTTTCAAAGTAGTCCGTTGCGGAGTCGCCATCGAAGTTGTCCGATTGAGGTAAGACAACATTCGAACTTGGAGTTGGAACGAAACTTGGTGCAGGTGCAGCTTCGGCATATCCCATTATCTCGTTCATTCTGACATTTTCAGGGCAAGATGTGCCGGCATGTTCAGTGGAATCATGAAAAGAGCAAAACACAGCATTTTGTGTATTGTCGGCCGCTTGCCTTGGTGGAGGTGGCCCTCGTGGCTTGTAATTGTTGTAAGGCTGAAAGTTATTCCTCCTTGGCTGATATGGCTGCTGAGGTTGATAAGGCTGCTGTGGTGCGGGCAAGGCAGGTGGTGGTGCAACTTGAGCAAGAGGCGTTGGCTGAAGTGGCAATTGCCTCTTGAGAATAGTTACTTCATTTGCAACCCTTTGAAGTAATGGATCAGCAGAACTTTGAACCAAAGGTCTAATAGCATCTCCTCTGATCTTTCCTGAAGTGATCATGTTGTCTTCAATTTCTATTGCACCTTGTTGTGCTTCTCCCAGTTCTGTCTCGCGAGCCGACCTTATGATAAAAGCTATTTCTGATGGAAGTGCATTGACAAAACTGCTTAACAGGATCTCAGGCGATGGATTGAGTGTATATGAAAGACGAGTAACCAGGCGATTAAACCTTGCTACAAACTCTCTCATTGGTTCATTGTCCTCCTTTGAATTGGAAAGTCGAGCGAACAACTGGTGGCTATCTTCAGCTGGTTTGAACCTCGCGAGAAACTTTTCAGTCATAGTATTCCAGTTGGTTATGCAACCGGGCCCCAAATGATTGAACCATTCGGCAGCAGCTCCCGCGAGTGTCTCAACAAAGAGACGAACAGCAACATCTTCATGACCTACATGCAAAACAGCGCAAGCCGTTGAAAAGGCTGAAAGATGATCATCAGGATGTTGACTTCCATCACCTTGGAAACGCGGAAAGTGCTTTCTTGACCCCTTAGGCAATTCGTGATTTGCCCCTAAGGCCAAAGGTCCAATATTGTCACCCCAAGGCAGCGGGGGGCCTCTTCTTCGATTGCGATTGTTGTTGTCATCGTTGTTGCGGTTATCACCCATTGCTTCGGATTCTTCTTCTTCGAACACAGGTACGGTGTTGAATTCAGGTACTGTGTCGGATTCAAATACTGTGTCGGATGATTCTCCAACTTCTGTATGATGCGTATGTGGAAGGAAAGTATCTTCTTGGAAAAGCGGATTTGTTCTTGTTCTCCTCCTTGTATAGACTATGTAAGCCAGGATTGTCTAGTCCCACGCGGGTGGTGGCAAGACAGGTCTCTCGGCTGCAATATCGGCTTTCTCTTCCTCTTTGTCTAGAATAGCAGCAGCGTTTCTCCACTGAGCAGGGGTCTCCTTCTTCTCAAAGATGAAACTTCTCAGGCTGCTGATAATGTCCACTTGCTCTCCTTCAATTATCTGGAAACTTGGCTGGATAACTGGAGGTGTAAGATCAGGTTGTTGCACTGGAGCAGTAGGACGCCAGATGGTCATACCCGTGACATAAAGCCTAAGCTTTCTTTGTTGTTTAAAGCCTCGTGCCCCACGGTGGGCGCCAGAAAACTGTTGGCGTTTAAATTCGCACCTCTGGAATGCGGATTTGAAAACGGACAGCTATGCATAGATAAACTGCTCTTCAAATTAGGAGGGGAAGCTCCCTCTTGCTGATGGTGTTTGAAAGAAAGTAAACTAAAACTAAGCGTCTATCTTTTGGATCAAAGCCGAGCACAAGGTTTTGAAACACAAACGAGCTGAGATTTTCTGGGATAAGAAGTTCAACTAATAATTAACTTAGGGCTAAAGGACGCCCTAACCTCTCAAGCAATAGCAGAGCAAGAGAAGCTAGGAAATTAACAAGGTAGATTCGGACAAAATACTTTTAACAATCTCTTTCTCAAACACCTACACACTTCACTCAGAAGCTGAAATAAAGATCATGAAAGCATAACATAGATAACGGAAATCCGAGATTTTAGGACCAAGGCAAAAGAGGCTCATGATTTTATTACTCAAATCTCTAAAACAAAACTCCCTTCTAACATGCCTTGAATAAGAAATGCAGCTATGAGCTGCAAACTATTCTTAAATACAATAGAAAACAACAACTTCACTAACTCCTTGTTGGCTAAAGAGGCTCAACACCATGGTATCACAATACAACCGAATCAAAACTCCAATAACAAATAGAAGGCAAAATAGGCCTTCGCTTTGTTATCACAATAACCGTTAAAGAAACTAAATGAGCAAAGGCTCTATTTATAGAGAAGCGTGAGGAGTAGGGAACCCTAAAAATTTTGTTTTCATTAATCTAGGGCTTGCTCGCCAGCGTTTATTACTAAATCTAGAAAGATAAACTCAAAAAGCGTAGTGCTGGAACGCCTAACTATTAAATCTTATCTTCTTTCTATCCTCAAAGAATGGATAAGGATGATTCCAAGAATAGAAAGAAAGCTGGAAAGAAAGCTTCTAGAAGAAAGCTGCTTTAAAGCTCGACCACATCCGCTTAGGAAGTCCGAGATTGTGTCCCGTTCGGTGCATCTATACCATCAACAGCAAAACACCGCTTTTCAAGAAAATCTTCGGCATCTTCAATAGATCTCTGGAAATCTTCAATCTCATTGGCCGCTTTATTGAACTTTGCTGACATCATTGAAACATGACCTATCCTTCCGCCAATTGGGCTGCAACTATGAACAACACTTTGAAACCGGAATCCTGCGGTAATTTCCTCGTGATATGGGTATGGCATAAAACATCCAAGGTTGGAACTTGGTGGCATCTCACGTAAATCCGACCCTCGTTGAGCAAAAGTGACGCGATGGCAACTCCTATCCTTGAATTCTTCCTCGTCCTATTACTCCTTGGGCAATGTCTTATGTTTTTCTTTCATCCATCTTTTGTGCAATCTTCTTGCTGTATTTGTCTTTATGCATATTCCACATCTTTTCACATTCATCCTCAAGTAGTTACACTTTTCGGGCCAAGGGGAATGGAAAACACTTTTCAACTATGTCGCTTTAAACTCAAAAATCAACTCAACCACGACTGGATCTCCCTAGTAGCCTTGTTGTAATGCTTAATGCAAGCGATTACGAACTCAAGACTCTGAACTGATATAGGGATTGACGCTGTTGCGAGGAGTCCGGAATGTCCTAGGTTCTTGATTGAAGTGTTGCCCGCTTCCAAGGCGTAGGTCGCACACCGGGCTTGATATGATGCAAGTCCGTCTCTACCGCTTTGATGTAATCGCGGAAAGTGCTGATTCGACTTGAAAACATTAGGAGTGTACTCCATTTCAGAAAAATCCTGAAGAATGATCAGAACTCGCCTCGCTGCATAAGTCTTGAACAATTTCTATTTTTAGAATGCTGATTTTGTGCTCAACTAATTTTAATTCTTTTATAATTTTTTCCTCGAGATATGGGTTTTGTGTTCGTATCGACTATACAAGACAACCCATCGTCCGCTTTTGAAAACGGAATTTTGATCAAAGCAGCAAACCACTTTTCCAATTTTTCCTCAAAAGTCGCATCCGGCTTTGTCTTTAACATCGCTTTGAAATGGACCCAGCTTGATTGTATTTGCAAAACTCGACGCTTTGATTGAAAAAAAAAGGTACCAACCCTAGGTTTTCAAAAGCCGCTGAGATATGGGTTTTCTTCAGAAGACTGATTGGAAAGGACCCAGATGGTTGAAATTTGAATGCACTGAGGTTTTCACCGACATGCAAGATAAAAGCACTTGCTGCAACTTGATGAAGTTCTTGAAAAATTCTTCAGAAGATAGAGGCAAAAAGACCCAGATGACTGAAAAAATTGAAAGCCTTGGCCTTCTGCTTGAAAAACTTGATCTTCTGGAACAGAAAACTTGAAAAAGCAAGGGTTTATGCTTGCTGGTCTGAAAAACCTGATGTAAAACCAGCAACTATGAATTCTTTAATCACAAAAATTTCTCAAACTTGCTGCTCCAACTTTCTCCTCTGGATGCTACCTGCAAAAATAATGAAAAATACATTGAAAAGAAGTGTTAAATAGACTTAGGGTTCGATTTTAGGTTTTGCTTTTTTCTGCTTTTATTTTCAAAACCCTAAATCTCAGCTTCTCAAGTTTGGACGCCATCTTCTTCTCAAGCAAATTTTGAAATTTTGAAAATCTTCAAAAATCTTCTAAGGCATGAAGGTTTGGGCGCCTTTCTCCAAGAGGGGCGCTCAACTTCACCAGTGTTAGTCAAAATTTCAACTTTTTCAACTTTTCTCCATTTTAACATGCCACTTCGCCTCTGATTTCTCGTTGATTGGTGTACCCGACAGGCGAGCTGAGTGGTTCACTGCGGAGCCGGACTGATTCTGAAGAAGATGTTCTGGAGGCACCACCTGCTAAAAACTTGATTTCGACCTCCGAATTCACGGGAGGCTTTTCCTTCTAGGGGCGCCCAACTTCTCCAGTGTTAGCCATTTTCCTGACTTCCAAGTTCTTCCTTCTCCCTTTGATCTTCTGGTGAGTCTTCGATTCCGGGAGCTACGTTGATCGGACTGACTGTCTGAGTGTTTCGTTGGATAGCCAGACTGATTTTGGCGAGGCCTTCTTGGACGCTACTTCTGCAAATTCCATCATCTGAAGGCTTTAAAATTTGGGCGCCCTTCTTCAACTGGGGCGCCCACTTTCATCAGACTTAGAAAAATCTTCAATTTATTCATGTCTTTCACTTCTTCGGGCGACCTTGTTGAATCTTGAGCTCCGGGCGTCAGATTGACTGATGGCTGTGCTCATTGCGAAGCTGACGGAGAATGAAGGGGGGTCCTCTGGAGACACTTTTGTCAAAAATGGATTTTTTACCCTTCAAAAGGTTGGGCGCCTATCTTGACTGGGGGCGCCCATTTTACCAACACTTAGTTTATTTTTCACCTTTTTCACTTTTGCTTTGAATTTCTCTTCTCACCTCTCGTCGGACCTTCTGTTCAGCCTTTTGAATCTGATGACTGCGAGCTCCGTTTGTCGTGCTGAATAGCTCACTGCAAAGCCAGTTGAATTCTGAAGACATCCCGTTATAGCTTCGACTGCAAATTCCTCTGTCTGCATCCTTGAAAGTTGGGCGCCTTTCTCTTCTTAGGGCGCCCAGTTTCTCCAGACTTAGAAAAATTCATAATTTATTCAACTTCAAGTTTCAGATTTTCACTTTATACCTTCTACTTTGACTTGAATTTGCCGGAGACTGGATCATCAGATGCTCTGATGGGGATATCCATCGCGAAGCTGACCGAAAACTGAGCAACTTCCATTGGAGACCGTAACCCTAATTTCTTCATCTGGTGCCCTAAAAAGGTGGGCGCCTTTCTTCAACTGGGCGCCCAAACTTAGCAGACTTAGAAAATTTTCATGACTTTTCACTTTTCTTCCTCGATCCTCGTGCATGTTCATCATTTCACTTTCTGCTGGAAGTTTTGAATGCTAAAATTAACGCCTGGCAGTCGGATGACCTCCATTGATGACCTCGGAACTCCAGATATGCTTCTGAAAAAGCTGAATAGACCCAGTAGGGCAAAACTGATTATTTTAAGATTCTGACTGCACCAGCCTGATACGGACATATTTTGAGCTAATCAAAATCAGTTCGACTCGGGTCGACCAACTTTCTATTTTTAGAAATTTTTGCCAAGATCCGCTTTCAAAGAAACCTAGAAAAACCTTAAAACTTTACTATTTCGAAAATTTCTAAAAATAGCAGTTTTCCTAAAATTTAGGGATGAAAAACTGAGATCTGGGTTTTGTAGGTTACGCTGCTCTTAGCAGACCCAGATCGTCAGAAATTGAAAATTTTGTGTTTTAACCCTCCATGCAAGACATGCACACCCAAATTTTGACCTTTTTGACTGATTTGACAAGACTATTACTCATTTCTTCAAAATGTCTAAGTGTAAATGTGTACCCTAATTTTGGGGTACAACATTATGCATACACATACTTGGGCTATTAAGTAACTTTTATCCTTGTTGGCTTCACCAATGACACCTCCCTTGAGACATAGGTATTCTAGCCCAAGAGGCATGTCAGTGCATTGAAAAGTTTCAAGGTAAGTTTCCCTTGTCAATGGCAGGAATATTGGCTATGTGCGTGGCTGTGCATGTGTTATTAGATGACTTTTATCAGCAATGTATTGTTAGTGAACAATACATGTATCATTTGCAAATAAGGAATCTCATGAACATTGTTTTCTCTTCTTGAAAGTTAAATGCATGAAAATAACTTAAAAAGATGAACAATATAAACTGCGACCTTCCTGGAAGAAAGGCCTAACCATTACAGATCGGAGATGTTTTATGGTCTATATTACAGATTGGAGGAGTCACTTGGTATTTTTTTTTGTTTTTGTTTTAAAACATTACATAAGATTTAATTTGTCTCCTGCTGTTTCCTCATATTTGGTGTTTGCTATATTTGCTTTCTTACAGGTATGCATGTGGAGTTAGAGGCATACTCGACTCAGCTTCTGTTGCTGTTCTCAAACCATCACTATAATTAGTATTCAATTAAATAATGCTAATATCTAGGACCTTTTCCAGATTAATTTCACGGAGGCAATCCGTGCTGTGGGCGGGCATTCCGATTCCACTGTGGACTCCCGGCTTTAGAATGTCCAGTTTGGAGGAGCCTGTCCAAACCAGCTGCTTTTCACAGTTAACTGGAGTGGGAAAGTTATCTCAATTATCTTCTAGCAATGGCAGGATGAGGTTTGATGAAAGAGATACATCACATGACTTTGCTCGAGAGGAAGACTGCAGCTGCTCATCCAGGGATGTGTAAGCATCAATCTTATACTTTTCATGAAGATTTGATGTGTACATTGTTATAGTTCCATGATTTCTGTCACAAATAGCTTTAGAAAACTACTTTAATTCCAAGTTTCAACTAGATTGGCTAATGCTGGTGTCTATTTTACTTTTACATGATGCTTATGAAAAGTTATTGGGTATTGTTATTAGTTTCCTGTGGCAAAGATGTTTGGTCATGTTTACATGTTAAGGCATGTTGTATAAAATTGGACGTTGGAAAACTAGGGTAGCCTGGATACATTGCATTCAATTCGTTTACCAAGTTTGTCTTCCCAATTTCCCAAATATTGAAGAGTCTTAGTTGTTTTTCTAGTTGAACCTTGTATATAAGTATGCCATTGTCTGATTGACAGCTTTTGGTCTCCTTGAAAGACCAATATATTTTTAATCTCATAGTAAATCTTGAAGATTTTGGCTGTTTGCCTCTGGCCCTTTTGGCTGTGTAACATATTTTTTATTGAAAAACACTGGGACTTTATTCTTTTAAATTGTGGTTTTTAAAAGAGAAATTTACCTTTCGATTTTGACTTTTTGTTTTTTTGTTTAATCCAATATACACTTAATTTCACATTTCAATGAAACACAAATTTTAATTACTTAGTTGTTAAACTTCTCCTAGATGCTCATTTTACATTTATGATCCCGAGTTTTATTTTGCATCATCATTATTCATCACATGTTCCTTTGTTATTTTAATATCTTGATTGTTGAATAAGTGTTTATATGAAATTATGAATATCTAGGAACTTCATCTACGTGGATGTTCTATTGTTCAAATTTGTCTTTCATTTGTTCAACCAGAGAACAAAATGGACATGCTTAACATACAGTTTGCATCTGAGCCTGATTTAGGGATACATGATGCAGTGCCTATGTCTGGAGCAAGTCTGCATGAATCATTCTGTCTACACTACTATATCTTAGGTTTTGAATCATGAGGAAAGAAGAAACATGTCCAGTAGGAATTGCTGACGTTTGAGATTAGCATTATTCAATGATGTTTGGGCTTTGAAACATAAAAAGTGCTGTAGAAATTATTGGGTTGCTTGTTTCTGTATTTTCTTATGTTAAAATTGTAAAAGAAATTAAAAGGAAATCACTTCCATGGGCGAGTCCCTTTCAATGAGAGTTTGACTTAATTATATGTGGAATCGTGGATGGAATTTTTGTAAGGAGTGAGGTGAAGAATTAGCTGGATACAGAAAGGATGACTTCCAAAACAATTTGTAGCAACAAATGTCACTTGTTAGTCCTTTAAGTCATTTGTTCCAGTCGTTCTTGTTATCAAGTACTGTTGTCAGTGTATGAATGAAATAAATGTTTTGCAGTGACATATTTATGTTGTTAACTACTGCATTGTTGGCTTTGGTAGTGTATTAATCAATTTTTAGTTATGAATGGTTGGGTTGACTGTTTTGTCTTAATCAAGATTCGTTTGGTCTTATAAATAGTAAGTCATATGTCAGGGCAATGACATTGATGTTACAGGTCCTCATATCAAGCATTGTACTATATAGTACCTTGTGCAATAAAGCTGTTGTATGTTATTTTATTCATGTGTTAACTGGTAGAGTAGCATTTTTCTGGAAACATTTTTGGCACCATTGATAGCTTGAAGAAGCAGTTGTTCATTCAGGGGGTGCTTTGAAACTTCCACCATTCAAATCCTTTCTCTGTGCGTACACTTCCCTGAGTGAGCAGAGCAAGGGAACGGGATAACTGAAAGAAGTAGAAGAACTAAGGGATTGGTTCCAGAATAAGTTGCTGGAGGAGTAAGTCACCAAATAATTAACGCTTGTGTTTAATGGCCTTACCTCTGTATTGAGTCTGCTCATGAAAAAGAAAGCACTGAAGTGTGGAGCCCTATCTATAATGAGGCTCATTCCATTCAATTTTTCAACTCAGCAGTCCTTCCTTCCTTAATAAAGAAATGAATTTGGATTTCCTTGGAATTGATAAATCAATTAAAGGATGTGGCCAACCCCTACCAATGGCATTTCTATTTTATTTTCATTTGAGGCAGCTATTAATCCAGTGTCGAGGGCAAATGAAAGGAATGCAATGCCTTTCAAATTACAACACCCCCAATTTAATTAATTGGGGATCACCTCGATTGACGGAGCCATGAGAGCAGAGAACATGCGGATCATGAGGATGATGGAGCCTATCATCACAGGTGACAAAGACTAGATTATGAGAAGTTGGCCAGCTCTAACCACCTAGAGCTTAAGCCGAAATGAGTTGCTAATATTTTGAAGGGGATTTTGCCATCTCTTGTTGTGGCAGAGTCAACTTTTTGTGGGGGGGGGGGCTTCCATATGTTTCCTAAGGAAAGAAAGGTTTCCCCATTTAGGCAGTTTCTTTCAGGAACAACTATTGCTCTCTCTATAGGCCAAAGGAAGATGAAGGTTTCCATCTTTGTCATATGATGATGCATTCAACCAAGCGCTGGATATCGAGAGCAAGAATAAAACATCCAAAATTTTTGAGAAAGAGAAGCAAAGATGATGACTTAATTTCTAGTGATGACAATAAATAAGGGTTAGTGCAAGCTGTCCTAAGAGAAAGAAGGCAAGGATCTTTGGTGTAGAGACTGCAATATAGAAAGTTAATGAAGGCTAGTTACCCGAAGAAAATATTAGTAAAGTTTTATAGGGTATTTTGTGAAGGGACTGCTTGTAGAATCTAAAGAATAAAATTGTGCAAGTAATTTTCACATTAGGGTAGACATGAATTGAAGAAATAGTTACTAATGTCAGAATTACAATGGTGGATGTGGTAGTTGGATTCAATATGAATCCCAAGGTTGGCCAATCATGTAATGAGTGGGGACATTTTGGGGCATTTCACAAGAGATTGTTTGAAGCAATCATCTAGAGTGAACACCAACATGATTAATGTTTGCTAGAATGAAGCGGTAATGACAATCACAGAGTACAAAGCCAAGAAAAACTTGCATACAAACAAATGACGGAGAAATACTTCTTGAAGCAAGCGTGGAAGTCAAGAAGGCCATGGCTGAGAGACAAAAGATAGTCTCATGATTGAACAAGTACAAATTAGGCAATTGTAGGACAAGTCTTGTGAACAATGGTGTTGGTAAGGGTAGCAGATTTATTGCAAAGTACTCCAAAACTCAAGCATATCATGACCACTAATTGACTTACACATGACAACATTCTCACCATGAAGCAATTGACAATAAACCTAGGGACAGACATTGGAAAGAACAAGAGCTAAAAGATTGAATATATAGTCGATTTCATATTGATCAAATATTCGACCCTATGCTTTTAACAATGTTTTGAGGCCAAAGGCCAACAATGGTGCACATGGGAATGCTTGGAAGAAGTCTAGTGAAACCTATTGTGAATAGTCCTTATGAGATGGATTTTCTTCTAAAGATACTTGGAGAAATCTAGGGAAGCCAAGTAGTTCACCTTAGTTATTTCAGCTGGGAGGATCCAACCAATCTAGCATAAAGGTGTTTGGAGTGCTGATGGTGCAAAACATATTTATTGGAACCCAATCATGTTTAAAATTACATTAAAATGCCTACAATGCATTGTTGGGAAGTGTTGATGCGGTTTTGTGACCATACCAAACAGAACAAAATAGTTTTGGGGCTACTCCGTCCTCTCTTGATCAAAGTATTCCATGCTAAGATTGCGAGAAAGTTCGCATGTTCAACTCCAAGGTTCCTTTAGTGCGAATAGACCCAGTTTGGTTGATGTGTATTGCTGTGTTCGTACGAGGGGACTTACACAATTGTTCAGATTTCTTGCAGTCAGCAGTTAATATACGATTTTGAAGGGGAATTCTTACGTGTATGATTTGGCAATGTGTATCTTTTCCTAAGACTAATAAGAAAGTGCGGAAAGTAAAAGGGGAAAGGGGCCTAAGAAATTTATACTCTATTCTAAATGCAGGGTATGTGGGGCTTCGTCTCAATAGACTTCAACCGGATTTCACCTAGCCTCCGTCGGACAGCCTCAGCGAAATCGGTG
Source organism: Sequoia sempervirens (assembly GCA_007258455.2). NCBI lineage: Eukaryota > Viridiplantae > Streptophyta > Pinopsida > Cupressales > Cupressaceae > Sequoia > Sequoia sempervirens. The sequence continues at coordinate 12,324 of VDFB02389063.1, forward strand.
CAATCTTCAAAGGGGATAGCAAAAGGTATTCAAGTTATAGTTTAACATACGTACACCATCAGAACAACGCATATAAGTATGTAAACCACAACCGAAGTTAAGCACAAGATAATGTCCAGTTGACCACGCAAGGCAGACTTATCATCAACAAGCCGCTAGTGGTATGGAATAAAGCGAAGCTATCTCAATGAAACACCACACACTGAAGTAAGCTACTTGCATGAATCTAATCTACTTGGATACGAAAGGAAGAAGAAACCTTGCTAGCATTTCATGACAAGACGAATTCCATCATCAATGAAAAGATCTATTATCATAAAATGTGTTACACAACAATCTCTTCAAAAGTTTTCAAAGGGAAAACTTTCTCTCTTCTCCAAATTATGCAAAATGCTCTACAATACTACACTATCTAGCTCTAAAGCTCTCTCAATGTCTACTCTGATTCTAACTTTCTAACTGTCTAACTATGTTGCAAATGAGGGGGACTCCCCCTTTTATAGCTAGCCAAGTCCCAAAGGACGGCTAGGGTTACAATCAATAGAGTGGCCAGAATCGTGCCACCTCAGCCCTAACCCTAAAAACTGCCAGAATAGGGAGTGGTACATTAAATGAATCAGAGATTCCCACTCACTCCCAAAAATAGAAAATGTAATAAATGCTCCACATTCAATCTTCTAGAAGATCCTCGTCCAGTAGTGTGTTCCCATTGGCCTTCTCTTTGACTGCCAACTCAACAAATCTGCTAAGTACAGCCTCAACCTCATGAACTGAAATAGGCGGAACACAATCCAACTGAAACTCTAACACCGTGACTGAGTGCTCGTGCCTTGTACAAGATTTTCTCCAAGCAGCTAATGAGTCCTGCGTGTTCTGGATCAAAGTGGAGAATGTAGCGGTATTCTCAAAGTCATCCTGTACAAAGGTCTTAACATCTGCGAAGAAGGGAACCAGCAACCCCCTCAAATTATCAAAACTTATCTCATCTGGATTCAGCCGCCTAGCAAATATGGCCTCGAAGGTGTTCTGAACTCCATCTATGATATTGGCCCATGGCAGTACCACTGGCTGAATGCACAATGCCCGCATCCCGAAGAAGCCGCGCCCTTGATAGCCGAAGGAATACCACCGGAGAAATCGTGCCGGTCATTACGCTGAATGAGCACCTCCATCAATCGGCAAACTGCGTTGGCACATGCCTCAACACCTGAGGCTATTTGGATCCGCCTTACTGCGATAGATGGAAGCGTAGCGCTGGCGCTGATCCACGCATCCATCCGTGTCAAAATGGTAGGAGCTGGCCCGAAGGCAAAGGCAAGGTCTTCCATGAATTTCTCTGTCTCGGTCACGAACTCCACGCTGACCCATTTGTCACGCCTCTGTGCCATCTCCCCAACTCTACTAAGCTGCTGATCGACTCTCTAGGAATATCTGCTGGAGGCTCTATCACTGGTACATCCTGCCCTTGGGAACGAGACAACTGCTGAACATATCCAATTAATGCCTTGTGTTCTCGTTTCAACTTCTTATATTTTCCTTCTTTCTTGAATTAATCTATCCTTAAGGGCAAGGAAGGAGTTATCACACTCCTCAACAATCTGTGCACCAGTAGGGCGTCCCAAGTCAAGGGTGGTGACCACATAGTTTTCAGGGGCTGCTTCATTCCGGTCACACTCGACTCGTGGGACAGCAACGTGAAGAGTACGAGAGCCATCCTCATCCGTGGAGATCTTCGAAACCTTTCTTGCCTTCTTCTTCGGTGGAGGAGCACTGATCCGGTTCAAAAATTCTTCCATCTCAACTGCTGGATCAATCTCCTCACTCGGGCTTCTTCGCATTCTATCTCTAAGCCAATCGGGCACCTCATATAGTATATCAAAGGGCTGCTGCTCCTGTGCCTCGACTTCTCTAACTTGTTCAACCTCTTCCTCATTCTGGCGAGGCTCATCGTCCTCAAGTGGCTGAGTGTCGCCTGATACTATATCATCATCATCGCCATCATTCATGGCCGCCTCTATCTCCTGCTGAAACTGAGGGTCAGTAATAGTCCCCTCATCATCATGCTGATCAATCCTAACAGGTAAATTGGCACTCTGGCCAATTGACTCTCTCCGTGGAGGCTGAATATCATCCTGTATCTCTGGTACCTGATTCATTGCAATTCTCTGATCAGCAAATAAAGACACCTCCGGTATGCTTGGAGAACGTGTCTCCAAAGGTACTGCCACTGTGACTCGTGGAGGCTCTGGCTGAATTATTTCTTTTTTCCTGGACTCTGGACCCCGTGTAATCTGTTTCTTCCTTCCTGTGGTGGGCGTCCTGTGATCTCCCATCATATTGTAAGTCAAGGCAATTGACCTACTTTTCAATCTGTTCACTCTCCTGTCAACCCACGCCCTGGTGAATGTCATAACTGGGATGGAAAGAGTATCAAGATCAGCAACCTCGGGCTCTGACCAATCAATAGGCGGAAGTGGAGTATCTCGAACTGCTGCATAATCCGGGTGGACTACATCCATATCCTCGCTGACCTGGTCCGGAACTGGAACTACCTCACTCCCTGATCAAAGTAATCGGCAACCGAGAAAACATCCTTTTCCTCACTTCAATCTCATCCACTGCATCAGCCCAATAATCCTCAATGGTGGCCTTATGTTTAAATTCTTCCGACAGAACCCAATTGATGTTATGGTGTGGGTCATAGTGCTGTCGGCTAGTATGATATGAGAAATGATAAAACTGAAGCTCACTCTCGGCTTCCCTAGCTGCCTGTATCGAAGGACACACCTCATCCGAGTTGCCCATCACAATTGGAAACTCTATCCCCCCTTTCTTCTTTTTCTTCTGGATTTTGTCAAAGGCAAGCAATTGTCTGGATATCTCTAGCATTATTATCTTATC
>VDFB02389064.1:0-16097 GCA_007258455.2 Sequoia sempervirens
GGATTCCAAGATAGGAAAAAGGAAGTGAACCAATCTGAAACCGAAGGATACCAGCAATTCTCCTTTGAATACCTTTAGGAGTGTGGAAGAAATATATGAAGGACTTCCCCTCATTTATGCATTGCCCAGAAGCTGCCAAGTAACTGTCCAAAACACTGCGCCAATTGAGAGCCTCCTCCACCTTAGCCCTACCCATCAAGGCAGTATCATCTACAAATTGCAGATGAGACTGAGGGGGAATACCATCTCCCCAACTCCATCCCTGAAGCAATCCACTAGCAACCTGAGCACGAATGAGTCTTCCCAGGCCTTCCGCAAGGAGGATGAATAAGTAAGGAGATAGGGGATCTCCTTGCCTAAGGCCTCTAGAAGCACCAAACAAACAAGTGGGCTCACCATTGATAAGCACCGAAAAGGAGGAGGAAGTGACACTACTCCTAACCCATTCAATCCAACCCTCAGCAAAGCCAAAAGCTCCAAGGATTTTAAATAGAAAACTCCATTTAACACGATCATAAGCTTTAGCCATGTCTAACTTGATAAACATAGATTTATCTTTTGAGGATTCCATAGAATGGATGGCCTCAGCAGCAATAACTACCCCATCCATGATCTGTCTTCCAGCAACAAAACCCCCCTGCTCTTCAGAAATTAAGTCATCAAGCCAAGGCTTCAGCCTTTCAGCGATCAACTTAGTAATAATTTTATACACAACATTACATAGAGCTATAGGCCTAAACAAATCCAAGGAGTTAGCTCCCACCTTCTTAGGAATAAGAGATAAAAATGTAGCATTTAGGGACTTCAACATTTGTTTATGCATAAAGGATTCTTGGACAACCTCTAAAAGGTCCAATTTAACCACTTCCCAGAACTCCTGAAAAAATTCAATGGGGAATCCATCAGGCCTAGGAGCTTTACCTTTCTTCATCTGGAATACAACCTTCTCAAGCTCCGACAAGGTAATAGGAGCAAGCAATGATTCATTCATTTCATTAGTCACCAGCTTCGGGATACAATCTAAAATTTTAGCTTCATCCTCCTCCGCAGGAGGCGAATCCTTAGAGAAAAGGGTAGAGAAATATCAAATGCATTCAACTGAAATAGAGGCTGAAGAGGACAAAGATTCCCCATTAGGCAACAGAATAGAAGAAATAGCATTACCTTGTCTCCGATCCTTAACTGAGTTATGGAAGAAAGCAGTGTTTCGATCCCCAGCCTGGAGCCATTCAATACGGGACTTTTGTTTCCAAAAAATCTCTTCTCTTAACTCCCATTCCTCAAGCTCTTTTGTTGCAGCAACCTCTAATAAACTCAGCTCCTCTGAGAGGCCTTGATCTCAAATTTGTCTGGTAATTAGGTCTAGATTATCTCGCGCCTTTTGCATTTCCTGAAATAAGTTACCAAAATGCTGCCTATTCCATCTTTTCAATCTGTATTTAACATACTGGAGCCTCTTTGAGAAAGAGTACATGGCAGTGCCATAAGCTGGCTTCCCCTGATCCCACCAACTAGGGAGCAAAACATGAAGAGATTCATCCCTAAGCCACATGAGTTGGAACTTAAAGGTCTGTCTAGCACACCGTTGAGGCACATCAACCACTAGATTAATAGGCCAATGATCAGAACCACAACCATCCAAAATTTCAGAGCTTATCAACCACCTGTCCCCCACCCAAAAACTAGACACCAAAAATCTATCAAGTCTTTCAGAAATAGAGGCATCGCCAATTCTCCTATTATTCCAAGTAAAAAGACCATTGCCAGGTTTGATATCCACAAGATTCAAAGTAGAGATATTGTCCTGGAGCAATAATGCAGAAGCCTCCAACCTTGCAATACCACCTCGTTTTTCTGCAAGCTCCGTGATAGCATTAAAATCGCCTCCAATAATCCAAGGATGGTAGGGAAATAAGCTGCGAACTAAACGAATGTTGGACCACAAAAGTTGCTTTCCTTGCAACTCCACAGGCGCATACACATTGGAGAAGAGGGCAATTTCCCCTGACATAAAACAAGAGGCCACCATGGAAAGGGAGGACCTGAAAGACACCCACCAAAGGGGGAAAATCTTACGCAGGTTCCATAAGCATGCCACCCCGCCAGAAGACCCTTGAGCACCAATGCATTGGCATCCACCATTCCCCCATAACTTAGGAACTAGATCCATCATACCCTCCACCGAGAGCTTAGTCTCCTGCAAAAAAAGAACATCAGGCGAATGACACCTAATCAAATCCCGAACAGCTGTTTGTCTAGGGCCACTGTTCAAGCCCCTAACATTCCAAGAGAGAACTATCATTTCGAGGGGCATGAAAAATGCGAATCCAGAGTCTTGACTGACCCTGACTCCACCAACGTCTCCCCTATCATCTTAATCTTTTCCTCATCCTTCTTCCTTCCCAGCTTAGAAATTTTCTCCGGCCCCCCCTTCTTGAAATGACAGCGGAGGAGTGTTTCATAATCCAGCTGTTGCACCCATGAATAATCTCCTGCACTCACTTCTAACGAGTCTGGCAATGGCTTACTTAAATCAATTTCTACACAAAACCGGGCAAAAGTCATTACCTTTTTGAATTGTGTTTGCTGAGGAGAACCCACAGGTTTCCCCAGCTTCGAGGCTAATAGGCACAACACATCCTCTCGCCAGCATTCCACGGGGAGCCTTGGAAGACGGACCCAAACCGGAACCCGATTCGGAAGTTCCTCTGCCGGGTTGAAGCCAGCATGCCATGGCTTAATAAATAAGCCCACCTGGTTATAAAAATACGGGCCCCCTTCAAAAATCATATTCCGATCAGCCAAACAATCAAAAGTAACCATGAAGTAGTTATTTGCCAGGAGGCGGATCTCCATCTCTCCCTCAGGCATCCATGTCTTTTGAGCCCACATCTCCAAGAATTGCAAAGAAATTTTCAAACCTAAGAATTTGCAATAAAGAGAGTGTCGTGCATAATAATCAATGTCTTCAGCCAACATCTCCATTGGAATGACTACGCTCGGCCTCTCTTTACACCGTTCGAGGCACCCATTAATCTTCGGAATTCTAGGCCCCCCTACTGAGCCCATCTCGACTTTCTCAGGTTCCACCGAGAAAAGATTATTATCAAAAATCTTCGAACCCTGTGGAGAGGGTTTCGATCCAAAAGCAGAACGAAAGTCCATATTGGGACAAACCCTAGAAGATTCTCCAGTATCCATCAAAGAGCACACAACGCAAGATGAGCAAGCAAGGCCCAAATAAAACCAAGAGCCCTTCGAAGAAGGCACACTCCACTGGACACCAAGGTCGCAACCCCCCAACCCCAGAATACACACCTGCTGCAAAAGAAAAGAGCCTCCCCCCAAATAGCGTAAAAAAACCCACCCCCAAGAAGCTTCAGAGAAGAAGAGAACAAATCCGACCCCCAACTCCACATGCAACCACCAAAAGACTACATGCAGGCCGAGCCTAGATGGCTGCGGCCTCATGCAGCCTGCAGAGCCATGTAGTCTCCATCAAAATCACGGAAGGGTTGAGTAAACATCATACAAAAATGACATGATTTTTATTATTTAATTATGATAAGGTCCGAATATGGCGTTAGAAAACAAGCAACAAGTAAAAGAGTGCAAATAAACACGAAAACAACCTACACCTCAAGATTAGCCTTAGTTGGAAACAACACAAGACAAAAAGCTATAAATGGAACATTATACCTTGCGTCGAATCGATCATTTGGTTGGCCCTTCGATCTTTGATGTGTATGCTCCTTGGATGGCACAAGATGCAAGCTAAATGATGTTGTGAGGATGAGTGCAAGTGGATAAACACATGAAAATGGCTAAGTATAAGTTGAGAAACAAAATTGCAAGAGTTTGGCTAACAAAATGATCTCTCCCAAAATGAGAGAAAAGAGGGGTATTTATAGAAATTTTGAGAATTCCTAGAAGAGATGGATGGTCAAGATTGAGCCACCAAATATCAAGATGTAGGGCCAAGGGTGAGGTTGAGGAACTCACAAGCCCTCACATCTTGACATGTGTAACTTAATGATATAGCCCTAAAAGGTGAAGTGGACATGAGGTGGAAAGGGAGAAATTACATGACATGGAGGGGGTACAAAGTACTGCTTGGGATTGGACAAGATCTCCTCATAGAAAGGAGGTCCTTGTCCCCATGGGAGAAGGGACAAAATTAAGGGAATTAAAATTCCCTCAAAATATTCTCATGGGAGATGGGGAAGGCAATTAATAAGTAAGAAGGGATATGTAGGGAGAGTTAAAGAATTAAAAATTCCTTTTGGGTGCCTTGGGGGATTAAAAAGTGAATTAAAAATTCACATGGGGAAGGGAGATGCCTTGTCAAAAAAGAAAAGCATTTAATAGAGTTGACTCAAGGACACATGTCATAAAGGACATGGGGAAGAGAAAAGGAATTTAATATTCCTTGGAAGGATAAAAGGAATTAAAAATTCCTTGAGAGGTTGATTAGGCTAGTTAATGAAGGATTAGAGGATAGTTAGGTGGCTAAGAGGGATTAGAGGCCAACTTGCAAAAGTTGGGATATGACACATCCTAATCAAACATCTAATCAAAAGGATTAGGCATGTACACATAATGATGAAGAGATTAGAAGAAGGATTAGAGGATAAGATAAAAATGATGGAGGAATGTGACATAGAAGGAATTAAAATAAATGAAATATTTAATTTAATTCAATTGATGGAAGGAGGATTAAAGAATCACGGTATTATTGATTAAAATACCTTAGGAGTTGACAAATTAAAGCTATTAATTAAATAGCCATGATGTGCTTAATTATGAGAAATAAGATGAAAGGGGATAGTTGGATAAAATTAAATTGTCCAAATTTGGAAGACATCTCTGAGATAAGAAAAAGAAACACAATTCCTAGAATCTATTTATAGACTGAAATTTGGTAAACATTCTTAGACTTCTTTTTTCTAAGAATTGGCATGGACTTTCAACACATCAAATTGTTCTACTACAACTTATACACTAGTATAACTCGAACATATTATGAATACTAAAGAATTATAATCCAAATATTTTGATGTCATTGTGACATTCTCATCACTCACTTAGATAATATACAATGAACTGTGTGTCTATCCTCTTATAAGAAATGGTAATTTTAAATCACATTCTATTAAAATGATATCTTTCATAGTTCATGTTCAATTAACATGAAATATATCATAAGTTGCTAAAAATGTCTTAATCTATAAACCAATTACCATTCCTTGATAAATATCGTAAATAATTAACCACACAATAATGTGAATTTAAAATAGATTACCAATGAACTTAAAATAAATAGTCAAAAAGAAAACTATAAATATTATATAAGTATTGTAACTCCTTTTAAAACATCTTACAACGAAATGAAATGAATATACTTTTTAATAAAAATAATTAATGACATTATCTTGGATTTTATTAGGTACTAGTCCTTTCCCAGGGCAGATGAATCAAAAGTATTTAGTTTGAACTAGTAAACAATTAGCTGGGCTGCCCACCAATGGCTATAAAAAAATTGTGTATTTAACTATCTTACCTTTGTAAGTGTTCAAAATTTATTAGAATTTTCATTTATTGTATTGAAGGATATATTTGATCAGTTTTTTACATTGAGAATATCTTAAAAAATTAATCAATCCTCCAATTATCTTTAGCTTTAACAGTCAGCAGTCAGGTCAAACACAAGCTATTAATGTTAGCATACATGATTGATCAAAATAACACTTCTATCATTAAACAGTGGAGACAAGCCATTTGAAATAAGAGAGTTGTCTCTCTTGATCATGCAGGGATAATTTTATGGACCTTAAGTTTATCCATTGGTTCTCAAAAGATGATTTTAAGTAGAACAAACTATGTAAAAAAAGTTGCTTCCCTGTCTCTTCCATGGGCTTTTATTTAATGGGTTCTTCTGATTTTGTAAGAAAAACTGATGGGACAATTCTAGTTAGAATGTAGCAGACAACTAGGAGGATATACCGCACCACTCCAACCACCTTGAGCATTATAACACATAGATATTGCATTACCACCTTTTATATCCTCATGACTGCCATTTACATAAATTAAGTGCACATCCTGGAGGCTAATGTTCAAGCATGGAGCTTTTGCTGTACAAGAAAATTTTACTGCCACCTTTGTTGCTGAAGTTCCCTTTATATTGTTGTATGCAACATTGCTAATCTGAACTGCATTGGTCTACAACAACCAGCATATCAATTTAGTTAGTGTAATTTTAGCTCAAAGCTTGGATCAATAAAACCAAATTAAAACCTTAATTGTATGCCTACCTGGTTAGAACAATGAGAAGAATGAGGGCAATAATACTGATCAATGAGGATGGGATTCTTAACATTACTCATCTCCACATTAGAGAATGTTAGATGTGTGGCTAGGCCTTTTCCACCTTGCCATGTTTTAATTCTCAATCCATTGTCAGTGTTAAACAAACTGACATCACTTACAGTGACATTTCTTACACAAGCTTCCTGATTATGTTTTCCCAGGCTTCCACTGAACCAAAGTGGCCAGTAGCATTCAAATCTTGTCTTCAGAGGTGGCAAGCTGTGAAGCTTGGGATGGTGTGGGCTGATTCCTGCACCCTGGTCTGTAACATATTTGAATGTCTTGAATGTAGGCCCATATACAATTGTCCATTAAGTCGACATATTTATATTGTTTGAAGAGTCCGTACTAAAAGTATTGTTTTGTTACCAGAACAATTTCTGCCAACCCGGAAATAACTACGTTTCACAATATTTCTTTTAAAATGGCAATTGTTTGTACCCACTTCCCACTTTGTAGTAACAAATACTGTAGTTAGCATAAATAATCCTTGGCTTATGTCACCCAAATTTACACTCGCCTATTGCATAAGATAAAGTACTTAAATCATTAGAGAACTGCCAATTGATAACCTTTTAGACTAGAATGATTGGACTTTTGTGTATATGAATTTCTAAGGTTCATCTCAGGCATTCAAAGTGGGCATGGATGTATATATTGATGTTGAATTTTTCTATCATAATAAAAATGCAAGTTTAAAAGCTATAGATATTCTCTTGAATTGTCTAGGAGAGATTAAGGTTTACCTGTCCCTACAATAATATCTTGAATCATCACATTCTTAGATTGTTGTATGTGAATTCCATCAGTGTTTGGACTGTCAGAAGGAGCAAAGATTTTCAGTCCATATGCTTTAACATCATTGCAGAAGTCAAAGTGTATGTGAACTTGTTTGCTGTTGGTCAAGGTCATATTTCTCAGAGTAATATCTGTGCATCTGCTAAATTGCAACGACTGTAAATATACATGATCACAGTTTAGTCATTACATTTTGTTTATGTGCATTGTACTACCACAAAAAACCATTTTCCATAAGAAAGATGAATATCAAAAAAATGAGATTTTCTATTTTTCCTCACAATTTATTCATGTTCTACCACTAAGGTCCATTTTTCAAAAGAAAGGTAAAAATTAAAAAATGGCTTTTCTATTTATTCCATCTTAGAAATATTTAGATGATATTCTGTAAGCAATGGGTAAAAGAATTTTTACGCTGGGTCCTTGTCTGCATGGCTGCACAGACATTACAGGTATAGATTAGTAGCAGCATATAATGCATATTTGAAAAGAAGATGCCAAACCCAGGATTCTGATTAGCTTCTTCTGTATAGAAAGTTAAATTATCAAAGAAATATACCATAGTTTCGTAAATCTACATACATTTTTTTCATTTATTCTGCATGATTCATCCCACCAAGGTTTTCCACTTCCATCTAGAGATCCCCATCCTTCAACTATCAGCCCATTTACATCTGTGAACTGTAGCCAATGATATAGGACTTGATTGTTCCAGAGACTGTGTTCCCTTGGAGCTATAAGATTTCCTACCACCTGTCCAAAATGCATTTTTAGTTTTAAGTTTGAATGAGAACACTAAGTCCAGACCAATTTCTTGATCGATAATGGAGTTTAATTGAACATCAGTATCGTTGGACTACCATCTCTAATCAGTCTAAGAAAGCTCATGATTCGGTTGAACCTAGTTTCTAGGCCTAAATAAGCAAAGATCAAGTTGACATTAATCTCAAAAAATAACATTACCTGCACCCTGATATTTTGAGCTTTACAAGGCCCCTTGAAGGTAATAGGGTTGAGCAAGTATTCTCCTTTGGGTATATAAACTACAGATGGATTGCCAGAAATACATGCTGCATTCCATGCTCCAAGAAATGCCTGCATTTGAGAATTCAAGCAAATGAATTGTAAGATATACGCTGAGAAACAAATGCTAGGCCTTAAGCACATCTTGCTGCAGAGGCGGAGATAGGTAGATATTGATGTTGAGTGAGATCCTCAGCAATGCATATGCCACTATTGTATTGAAGCTTGTGATTTTCAGAACAACATTCACATTAGCAATAAATCACAAGGAAAATGGACTTATAAAGCACACAAACCTTTGCCAGCACTAGAAAGGGGAGGAACACTAACACGTGAACAGGGAACTTACACAGCTGTAAAATCACGAGCCTGCTTTCCAGGTGTTCCTCTTTATTATGCAGTGCCACTTACAGAAAACAACTGACTTCCTGCATGGATTCACTAATTGATACAATGCTCATATATATCCACTTATTACCTGGAGCAGAGCTTGGGCTATAACATCGCAGAGACAGAACTGTACAATTTTAAGCATCAACATTTCAGATCGGAACTCCTGGAATCCATGATCACTCTTTCTACTTACAGCATTATCTGATGATGGATCATGAGTTGGATCCAAAGCGTTGATGAGTAAAAAATCTACAATTCAATAATCAACGAACTTTGATCATGAGATGCAACTTTCTGATTCAGTGAAACACACAGGATTAATTTTCCTTTTTAGATTTAAGAATTTGAATTTACCACCTCCTTTATTCTTGGATCTTATTTTTTGGGAATTTTACAACCATTTCTTTCATTCGCGGGATTATTTTGCAGCTCTGATTTTACCAACAGATAGCAAGAAACAGTAATTAAAGAAAACCTTTATACTTCTGTGCACTCACTCAGTGTATACCAAGTCCCATGAGGAAGAGCTTAAAGCAAATTGGCATTTTTTGTACCCTAATTTTTAAGGAGCACATAAAGCAAAAACAGTAATAAAAAAAATACCCTTTTTCCTTCTATGCACTCACTCAATGTGCACCAAATCCCATAGGGAAGAGCTTAAACCGTTTGGCACATTGTGGTTAATGGGTGGTGCCCACTGTAAAGTGTTTGTATGTTGGTATATATTGGGGGTGGTGCTACTGTAAAATGTGGGTATGTTTGTATACATTGGGAGTGGTGCCCACCGTAAAGTGTGGCACATTGTGGTATACATTGGAGGTAGAAACTTCTCTAAAGTGTTGGCACATTGACCACTAACAGTGAGCAGTCCTCAAGATGGTATAAAACACACTAAGTGAACAATGTCTTTGACTTCAATTTCTTACCTGGTTGTCATCTTCATGGCCACTGGCTCTTGCTCCGTAGTGTATAACATCAAACACTTTAAGGCCTATGTCCTGCGAATGTAGGCCACCAGAGCACACCGATTGAAACCTTGACATTCTCATCATCAATACAAGCAAAAATGCAATTTCATGAAGCAATGGCATGTTTCTTCCTTTATGAAATAACATATTATGTGAAAAAAGCAAAGCAAGTGACAAGGCATGAAAATGTTTCATGCAAGCCTGCCATGAAATGTAAGAAGAACACCTTGCTTATAAAAGGAAAGTTCTATCACAGGTTCATATCTATTCTAGAATGAAATCATCTGTTCATTGTGACTCCAATTCTTCTGATTGTTATATGGTAATTTGCATATTAACTATGTTTCATGGCAATTTTAATTGAATTCCTATATGGTCTAATCTGGTTATCCAAGTAGGTGTCGGCAATTAAACAGGTGAATTAGGTACAAGCACCACAAATAAAATTCGTCACCATTTTGATTGAATTCTTGTATGATTTAATACAATCGGCCAATTTGTTGTTGGCAGTTCAGCGAAGATTCATGACCATTTTGATTGAATTCTTTAATGAGTTAACCCAATTGGTCATGCTGGATTTTGGTAATTAAACAAATTTAGCAGGCACAGGCATCCCAAGATTGTGATAATAGCCTTCAATGTAACGGTTTAGTTTGTTTTTATTCATTTTTAACTCTTTTGGGGTTAAGTCTCTTAAATGGGTCATAATTATAATTATTGTATTATAGAAGATTTATTTGTAATGAAAATTTATCTTTCAAGAATCTTATGAGTCTAACTTGATATTTTCACTGATAGTTAAGAATGGAAGGGTATCTATTCTGTCAAAATTGTCAAGAACATAATCTTGGTCTCATTTCTTAAGATTTCAAAGGTCTTGCACGTAACAAGGCTTGATCCTTGGTGCACTTATTCAAAACCATTCAACTTCACTAACAAACTAAGGAGCCTTCCACTTTTTTTCCTTTCTCTTTCTAATATTGAAAGTCCTTATGAATTCAACATAGACTTCCTGGGTCTGATTCTATTCCACTCATATTTTATGTAAATTGTATATTATAGTTTTGATATCTTAATATAAAAGTATAACACTATCATGTCATAAAAAATGAATTCCTTGCTAGCAATGTTTTAATTATTTTTTATTATTTTTAATGGATGATTAATATTTTTTTCTTACAAAGCTAGGAGTTTTTATTCTGAATTGGTTTATCTTGTTTCTCAAATTGGCATAGGTTTACATGTTTTAATCACAAAAGTGGGGCTAGTACATATCCTTTAACCTCAAAATCCATGTGTTGTCTTCCCATCCTGACTTCCATTACAAGCCCTATACTATTTTTATTTTGACTCCTGTTTTGCCACTATTTATATTATACACCTAAGAACATTTTTTCCTTCCCTTGCTTTTATAAAAAATATACACATGAGAAAGCTATTTCATTAGTAAAACAATTTATGGACTACAACAATAAATGTCTTTCCATATTCTAATTCTAGAGCTAGAAATCAACGAGCTTTCATTTGTCAATATTTGCAAACTATTGCACTAAGTGTCTTCCCATACTATATTTATAGAACTAGAATTCAAAGAATTGGTGGGTGCCCTGTGAATAGATGGTTTGATGAAGAATGTAAAAACCTTCATCACACACCCAAAGGCTTCCATAATCACAAACTTATTGATGCTAAGATTCTAAATAAAAATTATCTTGTTACTTCACAAGAAAAAACAAATAAATCATTGTCACCATCATTGCAACATGCTACCACCATGCATGATGACCCTAAACACTTTTGGCATTCCATCCTTCATAGGAATGTTTGCTATATCATAAACCAGTATATTTTGTCCCAACATATGTCTAACTTGCATGACATTCTTGATAAACCTCCAATTACAATTCCTCGCTTCTCATTTCCATCATTTTCTTGTTACTTCTTTATTTACTAAAAAGTGAAAGAGGTCATTTATAATGTATATACTAATAAATAATTGATGTTGATGGATTGTAATATAAATTCTTAAAGTATGGAACTTATGTTATGCCCTTAACCTATAGTGTGCATGGAGATATGTTTAGCCAACTTATGGCTAGCATAACCCTTAATTAAGTTATACAATCACTTATATAGCCTTATATAGGTAGTTAGACGGGCCTAGGTGACATCTATGTTATTATCATCATATTTTGTATTTTGTTCTTAATGAATACAATTAGAGTTAGCCTCCTCAAAGTGGTTTATTATTAATAATTATAATTTGTAGCACATTTCCTATTATATTCTTCTCTTGAGTAATTTATTTCATACAAGTGGTATTACAGCATGATCTTGGCATCTAGAAGGTGAGAAATGAGGCAATTTTTATTTATTTAGGATGCTATATTGTGAAGCACATATTTCTTTTCAATTTGACCTTTTTTTTTGTAATTTGGAGGGTTGATCAAGGACATATTATAGCTATTATAGTCTATATTTGAAAGTATTTGAAGCAATTTTGAAGTAGTTATTATGAAAATAGGGTTCTCACCAAATTAACTCCCAAAGCTTTAAGGTAGTGGATTTCTTGGAGTTTTTTTAGAAAAAATGAGTTCCAAGTAGAGGTAAGTTATAGTAAAATTTTAATCTTATTTTAATTTGTTTTGAGTAAGTTATTATGAAAACTATTTTTTAGCATCATAGTCGGGGCTTCAACAAGTGCCAAAGGAAGGGATTCAGTCACTCTTAGGAAGAATCTTGATAAGGATGATAGAATATTAGAGGAGATGGATTCCATGACCATTGAAGATATAAAGAAAGCAACCAATAGGGTTAAGGAGGAAATCTTACTATAAATAACAAAGAAGATTAAAGGGATCACTATGGAAGAAGATAGTAATATAATGTTCAAATAATTAGCTTATCTCTAGAATTACGTGGTCATGACCTCCCAATGAGAAAATTCACACCACAAGACTTGGGATGTAAATTTATCTTCAAATGAACATGAAGCTTCTTTCTTTGATTCTAATCTAAAGCAAGATTTAATCACACAAATAATTCTATTACCAACTCTAGGCACTTCATTCCAAGGATGGAAATGTGCAAGTTTGATGGGATGATCCAACAAACTAACCATGCTAAATGGAGTAGTTCTTTGATCTTCATTATGTTCTATTTTAACAAAAGGTCATAATGGAATCATTATATTTGGGACCAAATCAAATCATTTGGTATCGTTAGCTATGTGATGAACAAAGTTAAAAAAGGATGAATTTTCACATGGTTTGTTTTACAAGAGGAGCTCATGGAACATTATGGAAATAGTCTTATAGACAACTACTTCATCCAAATCACTAGATTAAAGAAAATAGATGAGCTAGTAAAGAAGAATAAGAAGTCCCCAAGCCAATAATTTCTTGCCATTTACTATCATTAGTTTGAGAGATGCCAAAGGGTCTACTACCTATAAGAGACCGAGACTAGGCCATTTAACTAGTGCTTTGGAACCATCCACCATCAAGCACCTCTTCTTTGAAGATACACAAAAATATTAGACTATTGGAAGAACACGTAGCACCAACATGAGGCACTTTCTAGTCCCAATGGGAACATGGAAAAGGTACATAATAGAATGATGCATCAAGCTAATTGACACTATTTCAATATAGACATAGTTACAACAACTTGATAAGGAGGGAATAATAATTTTGGAACATGATGGAATCCTTTTGATAGACATTT
This sequence comes from Sequoia sempervirens, assembly GCA_007258455.2. Classification (NCBI taxonomy): domain Eukaryota; kingdom Viridiplantae; phylum Streptophyta; class Pinopsida; order Cupressales; family Cupressaceae; genus Sequoia; species Sequoia sempervirens. The sequence goes on from VDFB02389064.1 coordinate 13,278, forward strand.
AGAGGTTCCAACTTAGAATGATTACAAAGTATCTAATCAAGTGGAAGAATCTAGCTAGTGAAGAAGTTAAATGAAAAGATAAAGTGTTCTTAAAAAACATACAAAGTCCATCAACATTGGGGATAATGTTAGCTTTAATGGGAGGTATATGCCACACCCTTAACCTATAATGTGCATGGGGTTACATTTAACCAATTCATGGCTAGCCTAACCCTGAATTAAGGTATATAATCATTTATATAGTTTTATATAAGTAGTTAGGTGGGCTTGGGTGGCATCCATGAAAAAGTATGGTATATATAAGAGGTAGTGAATAGTATATTATCATTATATTGTGTATTATATTCTTATTGAATACTATTAAAGGTAGATCCCTCAAATTTCATTTCTTTCAAATGGAGATTTCCCTTAAAAGTGGCTTATATTGTCAAGTCTTTGAAATATATTTTATTACATTATTAACTTATGCAGGTTATTTCATTGCAACTTGTGTACTTTGTTCTTCCATTACTAATTTTCTTAAAATGAATTGATAATCCATGGATTCCTTTTATTCTTTTCTTCTCCTTTGATTCATCCTATCTAGATGTATGGGGACCCTTTAAATCTATAATTATAGGATTTCCATTATTGGGCATACACATTTCAAAATTCAAGCTACCACTCTAGATGCCACATATGTTCCTTTGTGGATAACTTTAAGCTTCAAGCTCATGACCAAGTTGTACTTAGATGTTATCATTAGACAAGTGATCAAATTTTCACTTTGTGATCCATTATTGAGGAATATTGTTGTAAGGTCAACCTTTATATTGTTACTTTATCAATTTTTGGAAAGCCTTTGATAATATTTTAAAACATCTCCTCTTTGAAGATTAAGATATTTTGGTTTTGTTGGTAAATGGATTTGTCGATTGAAGTTTTCATGTGACTCGCCCAATAGAGAGTGAAAAAACATTCCAATATTTGGAGAGATTTCCATGAAAAATGCAATCTTCCTCTACGTTTGAGAGGAGAAACTCCCTCATAGGATAGATATTTTTTACTTTTAGGAGTACAATTTACCAAAATGTATATAGAAATGCCAAATTAATGGAAATATTTAAAGAAACTCCAAATAATAGATATGCAAATTCTATTACAAGCTTCATGAATTTATTCAAAAATAGACAAAATTCACCAAAAAATATCAAAGACTACACATGATAATTTTGTGATGAATACAAAATACGACTATTAACAAATCTAAAACAAGTTTCCAAGAACATATATGCTTTTAGAAAATGATTTAAGAACACGACTAATTGCTTTCACAAATAATATTTGAGATAGCGAAGATCCTTATTAACAAGAAATAAACACATTAACAATGACATTTAGAGAACAAGTTGAATCCACATCCCAAAAAAAATTATATTACTTTGTTGAAGTGTGTCATTCAAAATCCCTTATACAAATTTTGTGAGAATCAAATCCCCTTTACAATGACAGTAAGCCTTGTATATATCTAGGATTTTTCCCAATAACTAACTTATAATTACTTCATAACTACCTCTTGCAAATATTGAGAAAAAAAAACTTTATTTCACTTAGAATTTGCTCAATATTCCTAAAAATAAAGCTCATTTTCCAACTCTTATTACAACATGTGACATAAGCCACTTTACATCATCATCAACTTAGAACTAAGAGTTATGACTTATCCTTGACCTTTTGATAACCTGTCTAATTAATTCTACATCACTGGGATACCCCTATCCTTTGTTTGTATAATTGTCGGTTCCTCTTGGAGAAGCTCTCTACATCATAACCTAGTTTTGTTGGAGTGAATTTTTTGTTTTGTATGCTCTGAATAGCTTGATAGTTGGAGCGATGAATTTGTTTTTAGTAACAATGTTAGTCACCCTTAGTCTCCAAATATATTGGATCTTCTAAACACCATCCAAATCATGAAAAAAAGTTGGGTAAATAACTAAGTTACATGCATGAAGAGCCACACAAATACCACTCAACTTCTTCATTGTTTTTGTATTGAGAACTTGCCTATTGAACAATTTTGCATCAACCATATCTTGCAAATTCCTTTTGATAGTTTGAACTTCATCCCGTATCAAAATATTTGGGTTGATCGATAGGAGATCATTTAAAACCTTTTTTTTTTTACTTATTCACAAATTGCTAAATATTTTTCTTGCTATGTTGAGATTTAATTGATGATCACTAGTTTCTATTATACACTTTGGAACCAAGAATCAAATTGATTCTCTTCTATAGTTAAAAAGATCTTTTCAACAACTAGGATGTTAACATCTATCTCTATCATTTCTGTAAGGTCTTTCAAAACTCCTTGCCAAATTGATTCCTCATTTTTGACATTTTGCAGCTCATTTTCAATTGCCTCTTTTTTACTTCTACTTCATCGTATATTTCCTTGACATTCCACTTTAATTTGCTCGACCCATTTTTCTCACTTTTTCATATGAATGATACTTGTGGATGCTCTCTATGATTCCCTTTTTGATACTTTCCTAAAAAATAGGATTTGTTAAAGTAGGGATTGCATAGATATAGGAAAATTAAGTGTGTCTATAATAAATGTGAGATACAAAGTCAAAAATTACACTTGTTTCTTCAACTAATCTTTTATGTGCTTTTATTTTTCTATTTGTTGTACCAATATAGCACTTGACATTTGGAAATTGTAAATATTGCCCTCGTGAGTTGAATGACCAAGGTCTACCTTAGTGATATCAAAATCAACCTTAGTAGCTTCATTCACATATTTCTCTAAAATAGACTATGCAATTTCAACACACATGT
>VDFB02389065.1:0-24384 GCA_007258455.2 Sequoia sempervirens
ACCTCTGGTTGCATGGGCGACCAACACCTAGGCCAAGGGGGCTAATTTTTTTGATTGTTTTTAGCAAAGGCTAAATTCAGTAGATCTCCACATTTGGAGATGTTTTTGCCAAATTTGGTGGAGGTTCCTTTTTTGCCTATCCCTACCCCTCTTTGTTAGGCCTTTCAATTTTGCACTTCATCTTCCAAAGGTGATATCTAAGCCATACGGTGGTCTTTTTCAGTGCAAGTTTTTTTAAAACGGGGTAGAATTTCATGCTCTTCATAGTGGTGTAGGTGGTTTTCAATTTTGGATTCTGATATTTTTTCCAAAAATTAGTTTTCTCAATGTCGCTACTATGCAATCCTCATTTTGGAGACTTTGGTGGGCCATATCTTCTACATCCAGACTTATTTTTGGGTTCCATTTTTTAAGAAGTGCATGGTTTTTTGTGTACTTGATCATGGTGCTATCAATTTCCTCATTTTCTATTAAAGAATTATATTTTCAACATGTGGTCTTTTTGGACTTTGTGAGCTTCCATTGTAAACACTTTTCATATGTAAACATATTATTGAAATAAAGTGCCTCAGTATTGTACATGTATTATTGGGATAGATTGCACATCATATAATGTCATTATTGTACTCACACTATTTCATAAAGTGCCATGAGGGGTTTGTTGTGTGAGCTTATTATTTACAATCATAACCTTGTCTACCTTCATATGAGTGTGCCTTTTGTTTGCACACCCTTTTTCAGTTGTTGGTACTTCTTCATGCACCATTTGATGTTGCTAGTTCTTCTTCATGCACTACATTCTAACATTCTGTTTCAGTGGACTTGTCATATCTCTCCCTTCTTCGCATTATGGGGGGTATCATATTGTTGGTGCTAATGCTTCCTTGGTTTCGATTTGGAGTGAGCTATGTCTCTAGTTTTTGTTCCTATGTACTAGGCAGATGTAACGATTAGTTACCCATACATTTCGGTGAGATGGGACATTTACCATATAGACACTCTTGTATTCCTATTTTGTGGAGGCGACCTTCCATCTTCAATTTATCAATTTCTTCAAACTATTGGTACCTGTAGTTTTTGACTTGTAGTTTTCATGCATTGGTTGAGTAGTATCGTTGGGGTCACTCATGCATATTTATGTGCCATCTGTAACTTCGAATTTTAGATTGTTGCCTTAGTTTTCCAATCTAGTCATTGGTTGAGTAGTGTGGTTTGGGGGACTCATGTAGATTTTTGTCTTCTTGATCCTAATCTTCATCCTGATTTCATAGGAGGTTCTTCTTTTAGCATTATAGCAGTCATTCTTTGACAATGTTTGCAGCTTCTACATGCTTCAGTGACCAGTGTTCTTCATGTTCATCATTTGTTCCTACTATTTTGGGACATTTAGTTTGGAGATTTCTTAGAGCTTCACTTTTATTTCTCTCTTTTGGAGAGGAGTTTTCTCCCACAAGATTTTTCTCCTTTTCTCTTATTTTGAGAGATCTTTTGTTTGTACATGGGTACCTCACCATGCCTTGGTTATCAAGACCCATCATGCATTCATCTTTAGAGTTTTGATTTTTTCCCTATGTTTCACTTAAGGGCGGGTGTTAGAGTAAAATGTATTTCCTAATTAATTATTTACTAAATTATTAGGTCTCTTTTCCTCTAATTACTTAAGCTTGTACTTAGGTCATGTTCTTTTTATGTCTCATGTCATATGATGAGGAACATGTCATGATCTTTTTTTATTTTCACCTATGGTTTCTAGGTTTATTATCCTTTTATAAGGATTATTTATTGTATAATCATTAAAATGCACATTAATTATGATTCATGATTTTTTGGATCAATAGCTCCTGGCCTCCATAGCTTTGTTATTCTCTCTTTATGTGACAGGTGTTTGATTGCAGCTAATCCTTGGGAGTTGTGGAGTTGTTTTTTTCCAAATTCAACATGCATTAATCAAATCTTGGAATCCCCCTCTATGATTAAATTTTGGATGCAAAAATAAATTCCTAACCTAACTTCGAACAAAAGGCATTCCACATTAGGAATATTGATATAATTAAAATGTATAAATAGAATACCAAGTGTATCTATCTAACCTTTTGAATCTCATAACAAATCTCCATACCCAAACAATCCTAGGTTATTTTTTTACATCCCATCAAAAATCAATTTGAAACCACCCACTTGGCAAAGGTCTCCAAACATTTTTTCTCTCCTTATCTCAAAATAATTCCTTGAGATGGAAAATTTCTCTAGGTTCACTTATTTTTATTTTTCTAAGGAGAGATGTGTCATACTTTGAATTCATGCTCTTTCGATCTCCTACCAAATTATTTTTAGTTATTTCTCCCTACTATTGAAAATTCTATCATTTCTTTCCAACCAAATCTTCCAAACAATGACACTAGGAACCATGTGCCATTATATTTTAAAAAAAATCAAGGACATTGGGTACTTCCAAGAACTAAAGAATCCTTTAGAGTATCTTGAAAGGACTATTTTAGAAAAAAATTATCTAGGACTTTATCTTGAATTTTATTTGTGAAGAGGTACCCAAAGAGTGAGATGATCTCCATCTTTTTCACAACCCAAGAAATCCTTTTTCTATAGTTGTTCCCATTTAATAATCTTAGAGTGACAAGATATCCAAAGAAAGAGATTTACTACGAGCCACACCTTTGAATATCAAATCATATTCCCTTTGAACTTTTGAGGTTCTTTAGACCAAGTGAGCTTCACATATGTCTCCTTGGCCATATACATCATTCTTTGTTAGGTTTCAACCCAAGACATCCACCTCTCTACTCTAAATAGGTATAAAAATTTGGAGGATCCCAACCAACTCGCATCTATAGGCGTTAGGGATCTCCTTAAATTGGGGAATGTATTTGCATCTTCTAGTTGGATAACTTGCCTTCATTCTCTTCTCCCAATAGTCCTAAAATTTAGATCCCCATGTTTCTTTGAGAGAATATATGAAAGGAATAAAATTAAAAATTTCCTTAATTGGATCTTTGGATGGGCCAAGTTTCCTCCCAAATAGTAGTGTTTCTTTGATTTTGAATGACAGAGAAACATCATTACTCTTTTTTTTTGTTACATTTTTCATTCCTTCCCAAATAGTAGAGCCTTTTGGCAAAATTTTCCCTCCTAATGAATCATAGATATTCCTCCCCCAAAAATTATTAATCTCTAAGACGTTTTATCCAAAGACTAAGTTTAGGATTAGAGTCAGTTTACATGTAAAACAAAGAAAATTTAATGTAAAGATAATTATAATTATGAAAATTTCAAACCCATGCCAAATCCTATTTATTTTTTGGTCCATTTTGATGGAACATCTCTACATATTGAAAAGGGGCATACTCTTGTGCTATGCTTGGTTCATGACTTGATACCTTTCCCTATCCATTTTATCCTTATTTACACTTATTCACATGTACTCAACCTTATCTAATCTCTATTTGTACAAAACCTACACATTCTCCACTTTATCCATCCATATTAGCACTTCATCTCTCTGCATCCACTCTCTACCTAACTCAGTTTCATGCCACTCAAGATAAATCTAGTCCAATCTTGAGCATGCAAAAATGAACCTAAAATTTAAAATCTTTGAATTCTAATTCTAAAATTTCCACTTCCTTTCAATAATTGTTGTGAGCGAACTTCACACACATTTGTTGATGTATTATTATGTTTTGATATTTAAAGATATTGTGCTTAAAACCATAGAGAAAAATCACATGTGACAACAAGGTGAAATCTATATTGGGCACTTCATTTTTCTAAGGGACGCTAGAATCATATAGGCCATCCACATCTTTGCATATGTTTTCTTCAAAAATTTGCTAAAAACATAAAATTTGTTTGTTGAAGGGGTTGATGTAAGAGAACTTGGCCCAATGAATTAACAATCTCTTCAAAGTGTTTACAAACTCTTCTTTGACATATTCAAACATAAGGAAGATGAAAGTGAACAAATCTCATACACAAATTTTGTTAGTTCATTCCTACATGGTTAGATTCATTCAACTACATCAAATCGAAATCATGATGCTTGGGTCTGAACCCAAGGGAAATAGATGTAAAGAACAAAAAAAAAATAACTTACATAGAGCCCAAAATATCTTTCAAACTAAGATCACCAAATTTTGTACCTATGATGAATGATTCCAACTTGACATTAATAATATTTTATCATTATTCCCTAAACCTAATACATCTATACTTTTATTTGATTTTGAATATTTGTCATTTATTTATCAATCCAGTTCCTAAGATTAATTTAAATAAATTTATCCTCTTATTTAATTTTAAATAATCATGACATATCTATCATTCTAACTCTTAAATTATTTTAAACTAATTATTTTTAATTATTTATATTTATTTAATTAACCAAAATTTACTTAAACAAGAAATGTTCCACTACAATAATATTCTCACAAGAGGCCAAAGCATAAGGAAAAGTAAAAGGACAAATTGTGTATTATCCTTATATTTTAAAGGGAGATACTATATCCTTCTCTTGTAAGCAAAGAAACATAAACGTCATGATCATTTCTTCTCCATACAAAAACAACATGTAAACTTTTTATTTATAGAAGCCAATGAAACTTTTTTAATTTTTATTGAATCAATGCATAATAATACAAAAAGAATGGCAACCAAAAGTTGTCTTAAAAGAAATTACAAACAAAGACCACCATACTAAACAAAACCGACTAACATGGGAACAACGCTGCAACTAACATAGAAGCACTACACAAAATACAACAGTAATGTACAAAAAAACCACCAAACTCTAAATTTTAACATGTGTCGGATCTGAACTGGACACCTTTTTTTAATGCCTAATCTAAATCTAACGGAACTCTACTAGATTTAGCGTCTTTGTCATTGTTTCCTCTTTTCTATATAAAGCCCACCCAAAAAGCGAGTTGGCTACGGCCTACAAAATAGATAATATCCCATCCACGGTTATGTTATGTCATCACATGCATCAACTTCAGAGACCCCACGTGTTGTCAATTCGGACAAAATGCACAACAACTGCATAATCCGTGACGGTGTCAAAATTGTATTTTCTCTATTTGCGTACATATAATAATTATGTATTTCACTAATATACTGTCTACGCACTTGTGTAGAATTGAAATTAAGAACATTCCATTTAATATTTATTTTAGTATATTATTTATAATAATTCATTTATTTATTATTATTTAAATGTATATAAAATAAATATTTATATTTTATCAAATTTATAATATTTATGATTAAATATTGATAAATATTTTATATTTTATAAAATTTATATATCATTTAATAAATAAAATTTTAAAAATAATTTTGATTAATTTGATTAGTAACGTATTTTACTTATTATTATTATTTTTATGTAAATGGAAAGAAACTTAGGTAAAATTAATTAGGATTAGGGCTTAAACTTGATGGCCGTATGATAGTATTTAGAGATTTTTGCCATAAAATACAATCAAAATTTTAAGAGGATTGTATCAGATGAAAGGAGAGATTTTGGATAGATTGTCAAAATTTATATAGAATTATAATGATATATATATAATTTTACTTACACTAAGGTATATCATAATGTTTTAAGGGCACCTTTGAATAGATAACCCTCATTAAAAGATTTGTTGGCAGGCAAGGTCGACTGTCAAATTTAAGCCCTGATTAGGATTCAAAGAATACTTTCAATTACGAATAGAGTAGAGTGTTTGATAATAAAAAAAAAGAATTAAATTTTCATCATGGATAAATTGACAAGTCCATCTATAACCTCAAGTATGTAATCTTATTAAATATTAAATTTCTAACAAGAAATTGCATCTTACATCTTACAATATTTTTTTATAATACAATGAACACAACACCACATAATGTATAAGATAAATTATCTAGTCCATCAAACCCCACTAACATATAGTAAAATCAATGCACTTGAAATTGTTCAATAAGAATAATGCAATACATATTTTAACCACAACAAACATAGAAAAGATCTATTATAATCTAATAGTTAGTTCCCCACTAACATATAAACAAATACACTTGAAATTGTCCAATAAGAATAATGCAATACATATTTTAACCACAAAAAACATAGACAACATCTATAGTTAGTTGTTTTATCCTTCTTTAAGTGTATTTTTATAAAAAAAGGATAGGATGTGAAGAAATTTACATTGAAATTTTAAAATTTTATATTTAATTATTAAATAATTTTAAGAAATATTTAAAATAAATAAATAAAATAAAATTTAAATTGTGTTATTTAATTCTTAAGTGAAGGAGAATTTTAGATTGCAAATTTAATTTTTTTATGGTTAATTATTAGAAAATTATAAGAAATATTTGTTAGTCTATAAATAAAAGAGTATTTAGATTATGTTATTTAACTCTAAGTTTGTATAAGTTGGTTAATTAATTTAATTGAAAGAAAATTAGGTAAAATTCTTATGTCAAAAGGCTCAACTTAGAATATCATTAATCATGAATAAAGTGTTTGATCATAAAATGTCAAGGAATTAAATATTCATCACATAGATGAATGGACAAGTGGATCTATAGCCACCAAGTATTTAATCTTATTAATTATTAAATTTCTACATGGGAGTTTGATACCTTACAATATATTTTTATAATAATATGAACACTAAATGACATAATATATAGGGAAAAAAATTCAAGCCATCCAACCACACTAATATAAAGTGAAACTAATGCACTTAAAATTATTTAATAAAAATATTAATATTTATTTCAAAGGAGTCCATAAAAATAATAATAAACATTTATATCCATAAACATAAATCTAAATTTTAACCATAAAAGACAAGGTATTACAATATATTCCTATAGAAAAGATATGGTACTAGGTAAAAGAAAGATATGAGGGAAAATTTTGGATTACAATTTTCAATTTTTATGGTTAATTGCAACTTACAATATTTTTAATTGTTATATTATTTCAAAGGCAAGTAGTGGTATTATTATTATTATCACTATTATCATAGCAATTAATTTAAACAAGGACTGAAAGTTAACAATTCAATTATATGATTGTATTTTTTTAGTTTTAAACAAGGACTTGAAGTTAACAATTCAATTATATGATTGCATTTTTTTAGTTTGAATACTATTTTTAATATTATGATTGTGAAAATAAAAATAATAGTATTTTGATAATATTGGTAAAACAATATTTGAAGGGGCTCAAAATCTCTTTACATTAACATAAGACCGTCAACCACTTAGCAAGATGATAAAGAAAAATATTTGTAGTACATGAACCTTCAACAATAACCAAAGGCTATAGATCCATGATGAATAATTAATTCCTTAACTTTTTATTATTAAACACTCTACTTTATTCATAATTGAAAATATTCTTTGAACTCTAATTAATTTTATCTAAATTTCTTTCTATTTACATAAAGATAATAATAAAAAATAAAATACATTAATTAATCAACTTATTCAAAATTATTTTTAAAATTTTATTTTATTAAAACAATACATATAGATTTTATAAAATATAAATATTTAATAATAAATATAAATTTTATAAAATATAAATATTTACATTTATATATACACTTAATAATAATCACTTAAACAATTTTAATTTCAATTTAACATAGGTGCGTAACAGTTGTGCTTGGGCAACACTACTGGCCATGCTCAATTTATAACATTTTGTGAAAATGGAAAAGTAGTTCTGACGTCAAATTGCGAGGTGGTTGTGTTGTAACCAAACACGTGGGGGTCTCCGTAGTTGATGCAGGATGGGAATAACATACAGCCCATGGGATGGGCATTCGGTTTTGTAGGCTGCCTAACCAGCGCCCACAAAGGTCCCAGTATGGCACTGGCGGCCTATATAAATAATAATAAATAAAAGGTAGTGATTACGAACATTGAGCACCAAACCATATTCTTTACAGCCTTCAAAATACAACTCGGATTTCTCTGGCAAAGCGCATCACATTACCTATTCTGTTGGATTCGAATAATGAAACACAACTGGCGAATATAGACGTTGTGAATTAATTCGATGACCGTATTTTCGTATTTAATTTCTTTAACTGTCAAATCCAAAATAATTTTAAAGACACTCTGTCAACTGACAGTTAGAACTTTTGGACAGCATAAAAATATACTCTCTAGGTAGTTTGGTGTCCGCTTTGATGTTTTGTTTGTGCAATGCTAAAATATAACGTCGTCAGTTGTGTAGCAGGTGGCATGTGCACATACTTTAAATTTGGAATTTGTACAAATGCATTAAACTCTGCAAAGTCCGTCCACATAGTCGATGGAGAACAGTTTTGGAAGGGCGAACTTATGTGGTGTTTCTCAATTTATAGCATCAAACATTTTCCCCCATTTTCAAATAAATGGGCTTCTTGTTTTCATTCTTGGAGGAAAGTAAATGACAAAAGGAGAAACATAAACATCCGGTACAATTCCACTTTTAAGTTAGCGGGGTTCCAGCTCATTTCATTGTTTGATTTTTTATTTTTATTTTTGGTGGGTGAGAGAGTCCATTAAAATAATTGGTAAAGATGATCATATAAAATTAAAAAAACAGTAGTACAATATTAAAAAATAAAGAGGGTGGTAGAAAGGTACATTCATAATATCTAATTGAACCAAGTTCAAAATAAAGATGAATAATAGAGTCTAATAGGGCCAAGCCCAATAAAGTCTAAGCAACTAAAGCAATATCAAAAGGAGGAGGGTCATTTCATGAGGATTGCTCGAAACATCTTCGAGAACAAAATCGCCAATAAGAACACATGTTTCTATAGGAGTGTCATCTGAGGGCTACTAAGCATAGACTAGAGAAATAGCCAACTCTAGAAAAGATAATTTGCCAAAGTTAGACTAGCCAAGGACATTGTCACACTCATGAGAAGAGGCAAAAGGCTAGAACCGGCCACCATAGGTAGCATTATCTTTGAAAACCGAAGGTTGAAAGCCACAGAAGCAAGAACCACTGTCACACCTAGCAAGCTAGCTTCGCCCACACCAATACTCTTGAGGGGAGGAGGGGTCCAACACAAATCTAGCAATAGTGTGAGGGGTGTTCACTTAATGGTCCAATAGCTCCTAAAGATGAGCAACTTCAAGTGCAACTATACTAGTTTACACCTAAATCTACATAAGCACATTAGAACAAATCATGGTTTTAGTGGTACAAAGAAAAGTGAACATCAATAGAACAACGAGAGAAAAGAGTTCTATTTTTATCTTTTCAAATACAAAAAAGAATTTACACCCTAAAAGCATGTCAAGTCTAGGTATGCCAAGGCTAAAGAAATCATGAATCTAATTCCAAGCTTCCTAAGTTTTAGGACAATACTAAAAAAGGTGTTTGAGGTTCTTCATATACCCATAGAATAAACAATAGGGATTAGGAATATCCATATAAATGAAATATTACTGAAGGCCTTGAAAAAAAAACCCGCCGATAAAATTGATTAAAGACCCCAAACCAAAATTGCAACCTGAATACCCCAAGTTTAAGAGACCTAAACCTAATTTAATGGAGCATTTTAGGGGAATAGAATCAATAACAATTGAAAAGTCTCTCGGTCATGATTAGCAAGCTTGAATTTCAATTTTAATTCAAGCCAAGAAAGAAAATACTTGGTGGCTCAATTGATTAAATTTGGTACCACACAAATGTCCAAAGAATGGCAAGGATAAACAACCATTCAATACGATCATAAGCCTTGGAAAAATCAATCTTGAGAAAAATGACATGCTATTGAGAGTGGTGAACCCAATCCATTCCTTCCTAAACAACAATAATATTAAACAAAATAAATATAATTTAATGAAACTTGTTTGCTCATGATGAAAAAGTTGAGGAAGCGTAGGGTGGCTTGAGAGCTAGAGCTTTGGTGGCATGATCTTGTAAGAAATGTTCAATAATGTGATCAGTCGCTAGTTACTAATTTCTTCAAGATTACCAACTTTAGATATGAACTTAATATTCTCTTTATTGATTAAATTTCCTAGGTACTTGGAATGAAATCTAGTTTAAAGTGACAAAACTTATAGATATGGATTAGTCTTTCTCTATAATTGTGGATTAAGTAAATACCAAATAAGTATTTTTTAGGATTAAAGCCAACTTACAAGTAAAATAAACTAAACTAAACGTAAAGATAATTATAATTATGAAATTTGGATAACTATACTGAATTCCATTTAATATTGCACTCATTTTGATGGAATGCCTTAGTACAATTACATATTAAAAAGTGACATTCTTTTGTGCTAAGTTTGGCTCATAATGGCCTAATACCTTTCCCTATCCATCATTTGCACCTTTTCACATACACTCAACCTTATCACATCTCCATTTGTGTAAAACCCAACATATTATGCATTTTATCCTTCCATATTGGCACTATATCTCCATGCATTCACGCTTAACCTAACTTATTATTTTAGCGATTAGTTTCATGCCACTTGGGATATCTTGAGGCATGCAAGATTGAACCTAAAATTTAAAATCTTCAAACTAAAATTCTAAATTTCCTTCTTTTCACCATTCATTGTGAGCTAACTTCACACACATTTGCGCAACTTATTACTATGTTTTTGGTATTTAATGGCATTCAATTTGCACTTAAATCCATATAGCAAAACCACATGTGATGAGAAGGATAAATCACTTGAACACGCATCATTTTTCTAAGGAATAAAGAATTATAGTTTTCATTAGAATCATATAGGCCACACGTATTTGTCCATATTGTCTTTTTTAAAATTCATTGAAAACCATTAAGTTAATTTGTCTAGGGGTTAACCTAAGAGAAATTGATTCTAGTGATTTAACAATCTCCCCAAAGGTGTTTGTAAAAACTTCTTTGATGGATCCAAACACAAGGCAAAGGTAAACAAATCTTGCACATATATTTGTTTAATTTATTATGGTGCATTAGATCAAGACTATAGTGCTCAATTTCAAACTCGAGTAACTTGATTTTTAAACCACAAAAGAATTAGAACCTACACAAAGCCCATATATCTTTCAAACCGAGAGCATCAAATTGTGTACTTGTGATGAATGATTCTAGATTGACATCAATAATGTTTCTTTATCACTATTCTCAAAACTAAATGTGTCTATTCTTTTATTTAATTTTTAAATATCTAATCACATGTTTATCAATCCAACTCTTAAATATAATCTAAATTAATTATACTTTATTATTTACATATATTTAACTAATCTTCTTAATACGGATTTGATTGTGTCAAAAGATTTTTAGCGTTTGGATCACACTCTGTGATCCATGCGCCGATCAAATCGAAGCGTTGATGCAAAATCTTTTGACCGCAATCAAATCAGAAGCTACAAGATTAATGATATATGGATTGGTGAAAACTTATTATCATTAATTATATTTAACTAATTTAAGTTTATATAAACAAAAATTGTTGCAATAATATATTCATAATTGTCCAAAATTAAATGTAAAGAAAGAACTAGCATAAATGTATCTTAAAATGCATTCATCTAAAATATATTGATGTTACTTTATTTAAAAATTATTTTTATTTTAATTTAGAGATTATTTTTTTTATTTACTAAATACATAAACACATAAATTTTTTTTTATTTAAAAATATTATGTGGAGAAAGAGAAATATACGTAACTGTGAAAGAAAAACTCGTCTTATAGATTAAATTTATCAATTATTTATTTACATGTCAAAATATTAAATCACATTCTTTACAACCTTCAAAACACACCTCTGATTTCGCTGGCAAAGCGTATCACATTATTCTGTTGGATGACGCACGAATCACAAAACACAACTGGCAAATATAGACACATTAAATTTCATTGGCCGTATTTTAATACTCTGTCAACTGAAACTAGAACTTTTGTCAACTGAAACTAGAACTTTTGGACAGCATCAAAAACACTAGTTTTTGTTTGATTTGATATTTTGTTTCTTTAATGCTAACATATATTCTGGTCGGTTACGTGGCAGGTAGCATGTGCACACAAGTATGAATTTGGAATTTGAGTTTAAAAAGGACAAATGCATTAAACAGGGCACATGGAAAATGGAGACATTTTAGTTTTAAAAACTGTTTTGGATGTGAATGTCGGGCCTAGAATTTGATGGTCTATTTGACCGTTTTTTCAATTTTAGACCATATATTACAGCTATAAAATTTATTAGACTATATAGCTTGACTTGCAATATTTTTATTAAATTGTAAAAAATTATTATAAGAAAAATATAATATAGTATTTTAATTTATAATATATATCATTTTATAACTTTTATTATAAATAGATAAATTAGTTTAGAATAGAATATAACTTTTTTTAATACTTTCTAATATGAATTTAGAAACTTTGACATTTTAATAGTTATCTTTTTTATATTAATATATGATTTTATAATATTTATAATAAATATATTGATTTAAAGGAATATTTTCAAAATAGAATATAATTATTTTGCTTTTTTTTAGAATATATTTAGCAGATTTGTTTTTTAAACATGAATTTAGAAACTTTTTGTTGTTAATTATAAAGGCCGGGGTATGTTACATTACTAATAATTATCATTGTTTTCTAATTTTTCAAGATATTGTATTTATAAAATATTTTATATAAAAATTCATAAATTAAACATTTTTTTTTACAGGCATTTAAATGACTAAACCATCATAAAATTTTCATATGACAGGTAGGGGTATTTGTGGGAGATTCGAACTTTAAATTCGATATTATGTCATGTTTGTCAGTTGCCGTGCTTGCAGACGACAACATAAAGACGTTTTTCCCCACTTTCAAATAAATGGGCTTCTTTGTTTTTAATCTTTGACAAAATTTAAAGTAAGGACATTCATGGCCGATGAAACATGCTTATTGGCTTTGTGCTCATGCCTGCCAACTATAGTGTTCTCTCTTCTCCACTCTTCCAACCCTCCTCCATCAAGCTTGATCCCAAAAATTCTTTATATTTGATAAAATTATTATGTTTCCTTTCTTCAAAGTTAAGGTCTCTTTTTTCTTACAATCTATTTGCTAGTTTCTTCAATGGAATGGCTCCTCTCTATAACATGGATTCAGCGTTGCTTTGTCATCTATTTGGTGGAATAAACTTATAAATTACCATAACCAGCCACTTACAATTTGTTTTCCTAAACATGCTTATTTGACAATTTAAAGACATTTAAGATTTTGATACTTTTGAATGAGCTTCATGGTTGAGTATCAAAGAGTAGCATGGGTTGAGCGTCAAATGTAAAGAATTTATGATATTTGTGCAATCATTAGGATTATCATTTTTGTGCACTCATTTTGGTCCACTTTTTGACACTAAATCTACATTTTCATTTATGATTGAGACGTTGAATGATCTTCCAATGAGACGGGGAATGAAGATACATTTTCTTTAGCAGAAGATTGCCATCTCTAATCCTTGAAAAAATTGCAATCCCTAGGAGTACAAATTTTCATAGATAACTCAAAAGGAACTAATGATTGCACAAATATCATAAATTCTTTATATTTGACACTCAACCCATACTACTCTTTGATACTCAACCATGAAAGCCCATTCAAAAGTATCAAAATCCCAAATGTCTTTAAATTGTCGATGTTTACCTTTCTTGTACAAATAATAAGCATGTTTAGAAAAACAAATTGAAAGTGGTTGGTTATGGTAATTGACAAGTTTATTCCACCAGATGGATGAAGAAGCGAAGCTAAATCCATGTTATAGAGAGGAGCCATTCCATTGAAACGAAGCTAAATCCATGTTATAGAGGGGAGCCATTCCATTGAAGAAATTGACAAACCTACTGCCAAGCTATGCAAATGGATTGTAAGGGAAAGGAGGCCTTGACTTTGAAGAAAGTAGACATAAATCAATTGACTCACTGCCATATTTTATTTGTTGTAGCTTAAAAAGTCCGGTTACAAACAAAGATATTCCATGGTTCATCTCCTATAGCAACTCTAATATTATCCATTTCGTAGCCAAACACGGCCCTTGAGTTTTGGGATCAATGATTCCTAAACAACTCTTGTATTATGGCCAAACTTCGCATGAATTTGATTCTTCAGCAAGTGAGCATTTTCTATGGTCAATTTTTTTTTTAAGTGTGCAAAGTTTGTGGTTTGTGATTTATTTTAATTATCAATTTTATATTTTTTAATGTCAAAGTGGTGATTTCTAAAGATGTTTAATTTACATAAGAGTTCATATTACATAAAATTATTAGAATGCATTAATTTATAATCTTACATCTTTAAAGAAATTAGTTTCCACAATCCATCTTGTTGATTGAGTATAATTTTTGGATTTGATTGTATCCTTTTTTCATCAACTTTTCAAATCCTATATCTTAATTAATTTAAACTGTGAGATTCATTTTTACCTTTTTAAAATAAATAATATTTTTTAATAAAATAATAAAACAACATCAAGTGCGGAGGGAGGCCCAATACTTCACCTAAATGCAATGAATGCTAATTGAATTATTCATTATCATGAAAAATGGGATCAATAACTTTGACTGAAAAAACTACACAATTGAATCCTATCAATATTTGACATGCTGTGAAAAAGACCTACTTATCAATAGTCTTGAACACTGTTCAATTAAACTGTTCATATATTTATTATGTAGTTTAAAACATAAAAATCAGCATAACAAACAACAAATTATATATGCTTAAACAAAACTTGAACAATATCCTAAAGATTTATTTTAGACCATTAGAATCGCCTGACTGAGATAGTTAACCGTCTAATTAAAAAAACCCCCTGCTGATTACAAGTTAAGCCCTTCCAATTCTACGGAAGAAATTTATTAGAAGCTTTTCTCCATTTCCATTTGGCTTGATCTGCAGAGAAACATGTAATGCGTTCTACAAAAATGCAACATTTTATTTACACTCACAAACGATACAAAATCTTTGATTAGTGCAAAGCGTATAACAAGCAAATAGCAGGAAAAAACATGTCCTAAAATCCACCGATTCGGCAAGATCTGTTCAGGGAAGAAGCTGATAACATCCCCAAAGCAATTAAAACTTAACCGTAATAATAAAAAATTCATTTCCAGTTTTCTGCATCTCCAATTACATCATCCCACAATAAAGATTGAAAATGTTTTGAGATTGTGGTCCGAGTGAAAACCCATAAAATCAAATAGAAAATAATCGTCATTAACAACATGATCTCAATATCAACACAATAATACACATCGGTACACAGAAATAAATTTAGAATGTCCATCCATGGTACAGTGAGCAGCAATTCTACAATACCCAAAAAGAAAGATAGATCTGCTAAATTTTTGGGCCATACACCATTCAAAAGCGCAATAGACACCATTTTTTTTCTAAAAAGAATCTTATTATATATATAAGTATATAAACACACAGCAATATATGTAAATATATCTGTAACAATCAGACCTCGAAGGTCGCCTTATTTCCTAACAGGCTAATCAATGAAAACAACAATCCCTCCATCTGAAAAATCCGTCCTGCAAACTAAAACACAAGCGGGCCGACCTTAGCCATCAGGACAAGATAGCCAAGACCAAAAACCCATCGAATATCACACACCCACAACAGATCTACCGCTCAGTGCAAGAAACAGGCCAAAAACGCAATGAGAGATCCAACGACACCAGCTGTTACAGAGGGCACCCCCATCACAAAACCAGCGCCTGTAGTCAAAGAAGGGCTGGGCGACGATGCCTCAGCCTCAGCAGCAAAAGCCACACCCGCCATCATCATCACAACCACCACAGCAACAAAAACGAACTTATCTGCTCCTGCCATTGCTAATAAATAACGAAAGATATGATGATATCAGATCTCCTGACAGAAAAAGCAGTGCTGCTTTGAGATCTCCCCAGCCGCTCGAATCAGATCTCTAACGGATACAGGATTTCTCAAGCAGAAGCCTCTCAAATATTACAAAAACAACTGATGAGTTGAAGTGCGGAAACTCCTGCTATTTATTCTGCTGTACCGCCCCACTTCTACAAACCGACTTTGCTCTTCACCAACGGCCATAAAACACGCGTCGCCGGCAAAATAAACAATTGACAATCATTGAGAGCAGAATCTCAGGTGTTAAATTTGACGGTCGACCTTGCCTGTCAACAAATTTTTTAATGACAGTTATCTATTCCATGGTGCCCTTAAAACATTACAGTTATCTATTCCATGGTGCCCTTAAAACATTATGATATACCTTAGTGTAAGTAAAATTATATATATATCATTATAATTCTATATAAATTTTGACAGTCTATCCAAAATTCTCTCCTTTCATCTGATACAATCTTCATAAAATTTTGATTGTATTTTACGGCAAAAATCTCTAAATACGGCCATACGGCCATCAAATTTAAGCCCTGAGAGCAGTTGAAGAAAGCGACATCTCCGGCGAATGCGAGGGCACAGCCTGGCACTGCGGCTCTGTCAGATATCTCCTGGCATGAGCGCGCCTGCCAGCTTCAGTGGGTCATCCCTCGTAACGCGCCAACTCGTTCTGCACGTGTAATGTCAAGATTCCAACAAACGTAACGGCGACGGCAAACACTAGGCTGCGTGTCCGCGCAAACCTGCCGTTGGAATGAAGTGACTGGTTCCAACGTTTAAAAACACCGGCGCAGCTGGCGAATGAGTCGTGTGGAGAGGAAATTTGAAACAATCAAAAACATTTCTAGAAGTTAATTAGGCAGCCAGTGGTTTAACCGGTCCAGCCGCCCACGGTGCGTCTCCACGCGGTTTATGACATCATTACCAACGTTAATTAGCCCTAAATACCTATCTTGCCTGCATCTTCTTGGAAAAGACAACGGAACTCAGTGTGGACCTGGCACCTTTAGAAAAAAGCAAGGAAAAAGACCTCGTATCCGACTACGGTAACGTGCCGTAACTCATTAACGTTTTGTTTACAATTCATATCTATGTCGGGTGTAGGTGGGAGGGCCATTGTTTCAGTTATGGTGTAGCCCCTCACCTAGCCACTTTGTTTTATTCTCCACCGGACATAGATTTTCGAAGCTTCATATGCCTAACATCACCATTGCTCAAGATGGGAGGTCATTACGTGCCTTCGTGGAAAAGCCCTAATTGCAAATCGTAAAAGATTTTGATAGGTTGACCATCAAGATTGGCTTTTCGTCATTGAAAGGCCAGAGGAAACAAAACGCAGTTTTCAAGTATCTAGGGTAAATAATTTAGTTTTAAATGAGATTTTAGATATACTTTTTATTGAATAAAGTTGAATTACACAAAAATTAGTAGTCTAAAAGGGGTTATAAAAGGTAAAATATAAAACAAAGGCAACGTAAATGACTAAAGCAGAGGAGAATACAACCAAGGATTAAATTAGAAAATTAACATACAACATCTGAATACAAGAGTGATGCTTAAGACAATCTCTTAAATTAAAATAAAAAATATTAGGATTTTGTATTTATGATTTAATTATATTTAGCTGTGTAATGATAAAATATTGAGTTGTGCATTTAAGAATTTGAAAGATTAAATTTTGAGTATTTAAATGTTTAAGACAAAATGGTACTAGTGAGAACACATTTATGAGACTGCAATCCTATTTAAAAATATGTAATTTTGTCTTGAAAGACATGATCCTATCTAAAGTAGAGGGTCTTTAGTACCGTTATTAAATATATGTTTGTGTTATCTAAAATAAGGAAAATCTTCGAGGTGTAAGGAGCATCATGGATATTATTGAATTAAGGTGTAGGAGTGTACTAACTTCCTTATTGTGTCTTCATCAAGCATCAAGATTAAATCAAACAGTGAAAGGAATGTGATAAGTGGGGTAGACAATGAATGGATGGCAATGAATGCAACTTAATCAATTACTTATTATTGATGTAAATTGCTTGATCTGGTTGTGTCGAAGTGTGTCTTGAAGTGTTTCTTGATAAAGATTATCAATTAATAAAGGGAAGATATTTCGTTCAATAATGACAATGGATGATTGATGCAATGTGTACCTACAAAATGAGAGGAGAGTATACAGTTTTAGAGTATTTGTCACATTTTATTATGTCACAATTGATCATTAAGATAATTGAAAGTGATGTCACTAAGTACACGACCCTAAACACATTGAAATTGAAATTTTGATGCCCATATTAATAAATAGTAATCATATCTCGAAAGTCATAACTTCAAAATACAACAAATCACATTTTAAAATTAAAAAAGATAATTACACTAACAATCCTATTAAAAAACAAGATCATAAATCTAATTATATATAAAACTACAACCAACATAATTATATATAAAACAATAATTTTCTCAAATCAAATTTCACTTAAGTTAAACTCATTAACCTAAACCTAATAATTCATAAGAGCTTATCTCTAGTGAAAATAAATAAGCAACTTATAAAATTCCTCTTGTAAAATAGGATTCCATGTTAATTACAAACGTTATAAAAAAGAGGCGGTGGAGGAACGTAATGAAAGTAGTCCAAACACTTTTAAAATTGATTCTTTCACATTAAGCGAGATGTTGCTATCAAGTATCACACTAATCCCACCCTTAGACTAGATTACCATCCCATGATAGAGACTTGGATTGGTAAGACTTAATGGCGTCATTTACTTTTGTACATAGTCTTTTATTTCTAAAGATTCCAAGAAAGTAATTGGTTAAAGAAAAGGATAAAACTAATCCCACCCTTAGACTAGATTACCATCCCATGATAGAGACTTGGATTGGTAAGACTTAATGGCGTCATTTACTTTTGTACATAGTTTTTTATTTCTAAAGATTCCAAGAAAGTAATTGGTTAATATGTTTTCTTGTTTTATTTTATCTTTAGTTAAATATCTAATATCTAATATGAATGGAAAAACTATATAATATTTAAATATTTATTTTATTTTATTTAGATTAAAAAAAAATAATAGAAGTTGTTTATAGAAAATAAGAGGAAGAAGATCGAATGGTATATAATTTAGAATTTTGTATAGTTTAATGATATAATTTGGATTATTTGAATTAGGAGAAATTTAGGTCAATCAATTGATTTTTGTGTTGTTAATTTTTGGGTTTGATATTAAGTGGATTAATTTACGTGTCGTCTCATATAATCCAAGTAATGTTATCCATACAATCGTAATTCAATCTTTTTGTTGCATTAAAATTCAATATAGTTATAGCGGTGTCCTTAGCAACTCTACAATATGTACCTACAATTGAAAATTAGTATTGATTTTAGATGCACTTTTAGGGATTTGTTTTAAGGAGGTTGAAAAATAAAACTTCCATGATGATTGTTAGACCATAATGTTATTAGGGGCCATACCCTTAAAACATTTATACATTGTTCTAATATAAGACTATAAAACCTTATATGTTTTATTAAGTATATATGATTTAAAATGATTATAATCTAATAATTATTAGATTATTGACTATTTATAAATGGTAATTTTGAATAGTGTGAGTAATATCCCTTTAGTTATTTTTCCACCCATTTTTCTATATTTAAAGAGGTTTTCTCTCATTGAGAGATATTGAATTTGGAAATGAATCGTGAATTCTATCACTTGCATAAGAGGTATTATTGACCATATGGAAGTTAGAAGTGGATCCCCAAGTTCAATCTATGTTTTACTGGACAATTCTATGAGTATTTTATAATACAATGATGTTTTCTAGAGATTTTTACCCAAAAGGGTTTTCTCTATGTATATTTTGTGTAATGTGTCTAATATATATATATATATATATATATATATATATCTTGTAAATTTCATTTTATTTATTTTAATATTTTTATTAATACTAATTTGTAACCTAAGATCATAATTTCTAACAATTATGATCTAACTTCACAAAGATTTGAGAATCATTAAAGATCAGATACCTTGAGAAATGTATAGGGATTGAGAGAGGTAAGGAGGGAGGGATAGGTAGGTAGAGAGAAGTAGATAGGGAAGGAGAGATGGATGGAGAGATTGGGACAGAGAGGGAGAGAGGTGAGAGAGAGAGCAATAGAGAGAGATGTAGGTAGAGAGAGGGAGGGGGATAGAGAGAAGTAGAGAGGGAAGGAGAGAGAGGTGAGATAGAGAGAGAGGAGGGAGGGAAGGATAGGTAGGGATAGAGAGGTGTGTGAGAGAGAGGCGGATGGAGATAGTGAGCGAGTGAGGTCTAGATCATAAGAGATAAATAATGAGTGAGATGGAGAGAGAGAGAGAGAGAGAGAGAGAGAGAGAAATATGGTACAACTTGATTACTAAAATTTGACCTCCTGATTACTAAAATTTGACATACTGATTATTGAAATTTGACTAAGTTTGAAAATTTATAAGATCTTCCAAAAACTAGAATTTGCTTTATAACTCTAAGAGATCTGAAACCACTCAAACATATTGAAACTATATACATGAATAACTTAAATTATAAGAAAGTAAATTTCCATTTGTAAATGTCAACTTATTTCATGTATAGTTTCACTAGCAGAGAAAGACAAAGATAAAGACAAGGAAAAAAGAAAGAGTTCAAGAAAATGCATTCTAAAAAGTCACCATTCACATTTGGTGCTCACCAAATGGGTTGCATTGGGAAATACCAACCCTTAGGCTTAGTCATCCAAGCCATTTGATGAGTGCCAAATGGTCATTTTGGGTAAGAAAATAAAAGTGACATCTTTTTTGTGTTACATCTTTCTACACTTACCCACATGAAATTTAGAATTAGATTTTTAAATTAAATTTATAGGCCAATCTCGAGGCACTTGGAATTGACCTAAGATAGGAAAGTATCGGTTTCAAGATAGGGATACATTATGTGGATGAGTATGAATGTAGGCTAATAAATGACATGTAAATGAAAAATGTATGGGAATGTGCATGAACATGGTTGGGATAAGGTCAAATTTATAAATAGGCACAAAGGAATATGAAATGAATAACTAAGGGTATCAAGTTGTGAGCCAAACCTAGCACAAGGGTGTGTCGCTTGTTGATATGCAATTATATTAAGTCATCCTATCAAATGAAACCAAAAAATGGGAATCAACATGGGTATGTACAAGTTTCATTATCACAAGCTACATTATCTTTCTCATCAACAACTATGAGTTTTGCGATAGAAGTAAGTACATTATAATCCCTTGAACACCTAAATTTAAAGCAATTATTTATTAATTGACCTTTATTCTTGATTAAAAACATAAATTAACTATAGGTTGTGTTTTGTTCCCCTAAAGTATTATTATGCTGAAGATGTTCCTTCTATGAGAAAGGGTGAGTGAAATTATTGTATCAATGACTAACAAGAGATAATAGAGATTGTAATACCATGTAAAATAATCTTTGTTGTTGATTTAGATTTGATTTTCTAACATCTTTGCAAATGTTGAATTGGGTGATCCCACAATACTAGTTTACAATTTTTGGCCAAACTGGACACTGAACTGATTTTTTCTAACTAAATCTTCACTTTCGAGCACCTATATCGGCTAAACCCTAAGGAATTTGAAGATGATGCAAACTAGTGATTTGTGACATTTTGTTTGTAGATTCTAAATATATTTTTTTCAAAAATTTTGGAATCAAATTGAACTTCTTTTTTTATTTCCTTTGAAAATTAGTTTTTTCAATAAACACCATTTTTAAGGAGTGACACTGACCATATACAACATAATTTTTTTTCCATGAAGGATAGAATTCTAATTTTTTCGAATTTAGATTTGTAACTATGATATCTAGTGCTTTCATTTGGTTTCATAGTGTTTTATTGAATATTTTTTTCTTAATCAAGTTTCGAAGTCAAACCAATTATAATTTAGACATAGGTAGACCATATACAACATAACTTTTTTTGTATGTATCGAAATTCAATTTTTTGTTGGATCAAGTACTTCAATATCTAGATGCAGCGATGTTTTTTCAAAAAAATTGATAATTTTCTATTATTCCATGTGTAGAGCAGTGGTGAAGCCTATGTTTAATCAGAGCTAAAAAAATACGCAGCCAAAACCAAAGACATATTAAAATTATATTCATTGAATAGCTCATTCCAAGGACTACCATCATCTAGTTGGGTCTATAAATTCTCCTCCATTTTCATCCTCAACTCGAGCTTCGAAGGGAAAATTTTTGGAGATTTTTGGTGCCAAAAGGGGAGAAGGGGGGAAACGGGGGGTTTGAGCGAACCCCCTTTCCACAAACTTTTCTTTTGTTTCTTTCTAGGGAAATGTGGTACCCATCATTTAATGGGTTCACTCAAAGGGGGGTTCTAGCGAACCCTCTTTGGGTTCTCTCAAACCAAATGTTCGTTTGAACCCCCAAAAACCAAAAAAAATTCCATGGGGGCATTTTTTGCAATTTTCCTTCCTCACTAGAATTTTAAACCAATTTTGTGGGTTTACCCAATTACTTTAATTTCATTTAAAAATCTATATTGATTTAGTAGTTTTTTCTTGTTGGGCATGAGTATTAACCTATTGTATGTGGCCTTAATTTTGTATCATATGGGGGCTAAAAATAAACCTATTCCCCCCTAATGGCCAATGTTTTCACCTTTAGAATTATAGTGCCCTTATTTAACACACTAAAGCTCCAAACCTTTGCAAAAGATTGGAACCTTGTAATTGTAGATTTTGTTTGCATAGGCCTCTTAATCAATAACGCGAAGATGATGAAGAATGACACTTTTGGCACTTCTATGTATATGTTGAATGGTAAATGAATTCTAAAAAGGAATATTGTTGATTTTTTCCCATTCATGTCATGTTGATTTGTGTAGAGATATATATTATATAAATACCAAAACATATTGTAGTCTTGGCTTTGCAAAACTCTAGTCTTAATGTACCTCTTCAACTTCAATGTTTATCAATCCACAATTGGTGTATGGATTGCTTGGAACAATGGCTTACATGACTAAGGACTTGTGCTAATGCAATAGTAAATTGTTTTCAAGCTAGAAAATTACACACTCAACTTAGATGTTGGTTGTTCTTATTATGCTTCCAAGTTGCATGCCCCACTTTGGAGCTCGCATACTACATTGGAGTTGTCATGGGAACTTCAATAAAACCTTATCATTTGGAGTTCTTAATTTTCTTATACAATGGAGGCCTTGGAATGGTGAGAGGAAAGGAAGAGATATACATAGAAAAACATAAGGTTCAAGACGAAAACATGCAATTCACAGTGAATTCAACCATGATAATTGGAGGGAGGGTCTAACTTAAACTAAAACCCTCTCTCAGCCTCCCTAATAGTCTCAAATAATATCAATAATCAAACATTAGAGTCCATGTACTTTTTTGTATTCTTTAATGTATTCATTTCTAGAGAATTAAACAACGTTTGATGATCTTATAAATATTCATTAACTATGTCAATTTTTATTTTGAAATCCAGGGTTTAAAATTATTTATAATATACATATTTTAGTGTCTTCACTATAAAGTAGAGTTAGGAGATTCATATACAAAAACTTAAAATTCAAGGTGAAGGAGTTCATCTAAAATCTTATTTATGGGCTTTCCAATAAATTTAATATTGTTTAAACTAAGTTTTCACATTTTTAGTATTTTTTCTCTAAGTATTTTCTTAATTAACTTGCTTATGAATGATCAAAACAATAACTCTATCGCATATATGCCAAAAAAATAGTAATGCTACAAGAATGGAAAAGTAGCCATTAGTGTTCTTAAGATATTGGAAACATTTGATTTAATTCTCTAACACCATGAGTTGTTCAAATTCAAAAATAAATAAAATAGAAAAATAAAACAATTGGTTTTCTCACATTAAATTTTGTGATGAGCCAATACTCATGAAACCCTAGTAATTTATAAGAACTACAATATATAAGATATATGTTAGTTTCATTTCTTCTTATAATGATTTTAACAACACTATAACCACAATCAAGTATAAGATATCTTATTTTGTTTTGAATATGTTTTGGCATCTTATCTTCTAATTATAATTTTGGCAATACATTAGCCACAATCAAATATAAAAATATCTTATTTTGTTCCAAATATGTTTTTGCATCTAATCAAGTATGAGATATCTTTTCTTTAATTTTGTTGGAATAAAAAAATTTCAATCATGTATGTTTAATGTGAAGAATCTTAAAGATTGTTATTGTCTTTGTTTTAATTCATTTATATGCATTTTTCCTTCTTTCTACACTATTTAAAAGCAACTCAAGACACATATTAACATATGTGACGTAAAGTCCTTGAAGAAAATGATATGATGGAGATTGTAACTTTGAGATTATTCTTATAAAAGTTATTTTAGAGACTTATCTTACCATTTATTATTTT
>VDFB02389066.1:0-27630 GCA_007258455.2 Sequoia sempervirens
TAGAGGATAGAAGGTTTAAGGGTTTATGGTTGAGGAGGTAGGAGGGAGAGACTTTAGAGAGAGAGAGAGGGAGGGAGTGGGAGAGAGATATAGGAAGGGAGGGTTAAAGGTAGAGGGTAGAGGGTTTATTAAGGGTTAAGGGGATAGAGATAGAGGGAGTGAGTGAGTGAGAGAGACCTAAGGGAGGGAGATGGAGTAGGATATTGAAGATACTTGAGAGAGAGAGAGAGAGGGAAAGGGATATATATATAGAGAGAGAGAGAGAAGGGGGAGGGGAAGAGTGTTGAGGGTAGAGGATAGAAGGTTTAAGGGTTTATGGTTGAGGAGGTAGGAGGGAGAGACTTGAGAGAGAGAGAGAGGGAGGAAATGTGAGAGAGATACAGGAAGGGAGGGTTAAGGGTAGAGAATTTATTAAGGGTTAAGAGTTAAGGAGAGAGAGATAGAGGGAGTGAGTGAGTGAGAGAGAGACCTAAGGGAGGGAAAGGGGGTAGGATATTGAAGATACTTGAGAGAGAGAGAGAGGAGGGGGAAGAGTGTTGAGGGTAGAGGATAGAAGGTTTAAGGGTTTATGGTTGAGGAGGTAGAAGGTAGAGACTTGAGAGAGAGAGAGGGAGGGAGTGGGAGAGAGATAAATGAAGCGAGGGTTTATGGTTGAGGAGGTAGGAGGGAGTGGGAGACTTGAGAGAGAGAGGGAGGGAGTGGGAGAGTGAGTGAGTGAGAGAGAGACCTAAGAGAGGGAGAGGGGGTAGGATATTGAAGATACTTGAGAGAGAGAGAGGGAGTGGGAGAGGGAGTGAGGGAGGGTTGGTTAAAGGTAGAGGTAGATGGTTTAGGGTTTAAGGTTAAAGATGGAGGGATAGATAGAGGTGGTGGGTAGAGAGACCTAGAGATGGAGAATTGGGATGTGAAGATGCAGATAGAGAGGGAGGGGAGTGGGAGGAGAGAGATAGAGGGAGGGAGGGTTAAGGGTGGGGGTAGATGGTTTTAAGGGTTTAAGGTTAAGAGGTGGAGGGATAAAGATAGAGAGTTAGTGAGTGAGAGAAAGACCTAAGAGAGGAGAAGGGTAGGAGGGAGAGACTTGAGAGAGACCTGAGAGAGGGAGAGGGGGTAGGAGGGAGAGAATTGAGAGAGAGAGGGTAGAGGGTAGAGGGTTTAAGGGTTTGGGGTTTAAGGGTTAAGGGTTAATGGTTTAGGGTTTAGGGTTATAGGTAGTGATGGAACTTCAAAGTTTTGTTCTCTGTGTTCTATTTTATAAAAACAACACATATGGACTAATAGTTGAACACAAAATCTATTGTTGTTACTCGCTCTTATAATAATTCGAAATACAACTTATATTGAACAAAATTGCACCAATAGTTGAACACTATAAATTTTTGAAAATCCTTCACATTTAATGGGAAAATACATGTTATTTATTGTGCTCACCTTTTATATTTGTAATAGGACAAACTATTAATATAAAATTATCCAATGCTTGTACTAATGGAACTTCAAATTTTGTTCCTAATATTTTCACTCATGCCCTACCTTATGTCACTGGTCTTTCATGGTGTTGGAAAATTTCTTAGGGCCGGGGTTTTAGATTTGTCTTCATCTTAAACCCTTGTGTTTACCTAATGCCTTGGTTGGGATCTATTTTGCCGTTACCTTTTTTGAAGGGTTTTAAGAACATCTTATGCCCCATCATTCCGTCTAGGTCTGGTCCCTTTGGTCTTAATACTTTATTTCCTCTGTGGGTGTTATTTTCCTAAGTCCTGGTTAGCCTTGTGCTGAACGGTTTTAAAAAAACTTATGTTGTTGTTTTCCATCCGTCGAGTAATGTCCCCTTGCCCTTTAATGAATGTTTTATTTTTCAGAAGGATGAAATTTTTGCTGCTGTCGATCAAAATGCCTTCAAGATCAACAGTTTCCTGCCATCCCATGATCAGGAATTGTAGGATGGTGATATCACGGGCGAGCGACACGTGTCCCATCTAGGGATCAAATTTATGTGACTGTTCATCAACTGTCCTTTGATCTGAGTCATTCCCTGCCATCCCGCGATGTTGCTTTGGTTGATCATGAAATCACAGGCGGGTGCCACGTGGATTGTACAAGGTGGGGCCTGAGGAAATTTTTGTGCGATATATTTTAAATGTTTCATTGCTTCCAAAGCAAAAAAATTAAAATGAAATATTTGACAAGGCCGGGGGGGAATTCATTAAAAATGAGCAAAAGTGGAGAAATTAGGACAACTAGTTGTTTCCCAATACGGTAGACCCTCAGCCTCCTCTTCTTTCTTTTCCTTTCCCAATATGGTTCTAGTCCGTCCACTTGGGGTTTTAACAGTTGATGTGCCCACATATATCATTTCCTCATCAGAGGGCAGACCTTGATTGAAGTGACTTAAATACCAATAGTAGTTCGAGTCGGTCTCAGTTACATCATCAAAAGTGTTGCTTGTAAGGTCAATGGGCGAGTGTTGGCCACAACCAGAGCACACCGACTGCTTGCCTTTGTCATCTACCAATTGAGCAACAACATCCTAGAATTGCAACCTTCTACTGCATCTAGTGGGCACAAGCCTGGGCTTGTCAACCAAAGCACATTCCTAAATAGTAGGACTGAGCTTTTGTGAGCTCAAACAAACATACCTCCTTACTGACTTACTCAGTTTCTCTTCTTAGACAAGCACTCAAACTTGATTAGACTCAACCACAAAGTGTTCTAACTGCTACAAGAATGACACTATTAGCAGTCAATTCCTCTTGTATTTATTGTGCAAGGTAATGGAAACCTTCATCAATGCTTAATAAATATGCATGTGCAAACATGGCAATTTGGCGGCGTATGTAATGTCACCATTTAACTAGAGCTGCATGAGAATCCAAAGATCACCCTTCATGATTTCCAACAACAACATCTTCACACTGATTGAGATCGACGTGACTACATAAATAAGGAATAATTCATTAATGCTTCACCAACCTTCATCTTCCTCCTGTGAGCTAGCAGGGAACAACAAAGATTTACATTAGCTTTTGGTCTTGGTTGTCGATCTAAAACCACGGGTTATGATCTCAATAGTGGAGATTGGGCCCACATTCCATTCAGGACATACATCTGCCTTTTGCTGACCTCGCGCCAAATAATAGGGTGACACCTTAGGTCTGCGAGTTGGTGGGGTACGATCAAGATATTCTCCCATATCTTCTAATCTAGAAAACCTATACATTGCACAGTTAGTATTTAATGAAAGGCTTTGGCTAAGTTGTCGGTGACATGACCACTGGAGTTAATGGCTTAGGCTTACATCACCAGATTAAAATTAAAACCCAAATTTGATTTTAATACTTTATTTCCTTTGCAGGGTTTTATTTCCTAAGTCTCGGTTGGCCTTGTTAAATTCTTATCCCAACCCTAACAAGAAAAAATGATTAAGCTAAGGATTGTATTTTTTGTTATAACTTTAGTTCTAGAGAATTCTTAATTACCAATTATTATTTGTGCATTTGTATATGAATCCAATTGAATGCCTTTCCATATCATTATGGAAAATTTTATTATTGCAAACCTAACTCTAACACTAATTAAACCTTGACCCTAACCTGATTGAACTCGTATTATAACCCTAACTCTAACACTAATTGAACTGTAATCGTAACCCTAGGTATTGTTGAAACATAACCCTAATTGTATCAAAACCCTAAAGAACTCTAATTGAACCCTAACCCTAAAATCTACAATAACCCTTAGCTTAATTGAACCCTAACTCCAATCCTAGCCCTAATTTAAGACTAACCTTAACCCCGACCTTAATTAAACCCTTATTGAATTATAACCCTAATTGATCCCTAACCCAAATTGAATACTAATTGAACCTCAACCCTAAGTGAATAGCAACCTTAGTTAAACTCCAACCATAATCCTATTTGAATTTTGACCCTAATCATAACCATAATTCAACCCTAACCTTAATTGAACCCTAACCCTAAACATGAGTTCAATTAAGTTTAAGGTTCAAATAGGGTTAGACTTTAATTAAAATTAGGTATAGGATTCAATTAGAATTAGGGTTGGGGTTGGGGGTAAAGATTAAGGTTCTATGATAGAGCTTGGGGTTAGTGTTAGGGTTCAATTGGGGCAAGCGTTAGTATTAGGGTTAGGGTTATTGTTCTATTAGAGTTAGTGTATAAAAAGGTTTAAGTTATGAATGTTATAATATAAAAAATAAGTGTGTTTTCAATGTTTATTTGCCAGTTTAAAAGATGTGCCAATAATGTTGCAATCACTAATGATTAATTTTTTCTTGATGGTTAAAATAGATTGGTAAGTAAATTTATCTATTATAATAAGTAAATTTATCATTTATTTTTTCTTGATAAGTAAATCAATATTTCATAAATTTATCTATAATTCTTATTAAATTTTTCTTAATTATATTCAGTTATATTTTATTAAATTGTTAAAAAATTTAAGTTGCTTAAATAAATAATTTTAGGTGTTTTTTATAATTAACTTAATATTGTGTATAAAAGGTTTAAGTTATGAATGTTATAAGATAAAAAGATAAATTTGTTTTCAATGTTTATTTATTAGTTTGATGTGAGAATAATGTTGCGTAGTAATGATTAAATTTTTCTTGATTGGTTAAGTGATATTGTGAAATTATTCTATTTTAATTTAATGTTATGAATGCTATATAATATAAAGAAAAATATTTCTAATATATTTTAAATGCATCTTTATATTTTATAAACAAACATCTAAAATAAAAATGTGATTGTCAAAAAACTACAACTTAATGAGTGAACATACATTTAAAGTTAAAAGTGAAATTATAAAACAAATTGTAAATTTATTTTATTTTTTTCTAGAAATATAATTTTTTAATTTGTCGTTCGCCTAGTAATGCCCACTTCTCCTTTTAATGAATGTTTTATTTTGTAAGGGTTGATTTAGTGCTGTCGTTGATCTATTTATTGCAGATATTAACGGTGCCCGCCATCCCGTGATCGGGAATTGAAGGATTGCGAAATCACGGGTGGGCGCCACGTGTCCTATCTGGGGGATCAAATTTGAGCTATCACTGACCAACTACCATTTGATCTGAGCCGTTCCTTGCCATCCCACAATGGTGCTTGGGTTGATTGCCAAATAACGAGCGAGCGCCACGTGTCTCATCCGATGAAGCTTAAAGAGTAAAGGAAACACTAACCAGCTTTATATGTATTAAGGGACATATTACTAAAGTGTTTTCGAGATGCACATGTTCTAAATCAACAGATATGTTATAATCTCGTTGGAAAAGCTACTTGAAGGTTAACGACCTGGCTAGCGACTATGTTAAAGGAACGAGATCAACAATGCCCACTATCCCACGATCAGGGATTACAGGGATCGCAATATCACAAGTGGGTGCCACGTGCCCTTCCTAAAGGATGAAATTTGCATGACCATTGATGAGTTGTCTCTTCAAGATTGATGGTGCCCACCATCTTGCGATTACGAATTTTGGCATCGCGATGTTATAGGTGCCTGCCACGTGTCTCATCCAATGAAGCCTAAGGAGTGAAGAAAGCATTTGTCGGTTTTAAATGTATTACGGGGCGGATTACTAATGCGCTTGTAAGATGCACATGTTTTTTTTCAACGTAGATGTTATGAATTTAAGGAAAAAGTTGCTCGACAGTTAAAGGAAAGGACGATGACCATTTTTTAAGGAGCAGGATTTATGGTAAAAAGATCGACGGTGCCCGCCATCCTACGATGGTAAATCAAAGGATTGCGATATCACGGGAAACCGCCACATGGAATTCCTTCGAAGTGTATGACATAGTGGGCCCCTTTATTTCTATGTTGGTGATTATGTTAGCTTGTTTTGAAGATGGTCGTCGATGATTTGATCAAATTGAAGGATCAACGACTCAAATTTAAATATGTATCAAATTATGGTTGGAGCCATTTGTGGAGCCCGCGAGTGAGCTTTAATGGCGGATGAGACATCTGCTATTGGAATTTGATCAACATAAAATCAATTTACTTGTCTGATTTGTATCACAAAGCATCCAAGTATTTCATGAAAATAGTTTCAGAGCCAAAGGCAAAATTGCGAGTAGCTGTAGCCAGAAATTGGAGTTTGTGCAAAAAAATCCTTGAGTTAATTTTCTCTATTTCTTAGTCATTTTGCACCTAAATTTGGGAAGGGGGGTTTGCTATGCTTGTCACTGAGTTCATTAAAATATTTTGTTAGGGATACTTTTTAATCATAAATTGTTAGGAATTACGGTATTTTTACTCTGTAATTTCCTATCTCTGCTTAGGCATAGCCACTTGCAGTGTAACACTGTAGTGAGGCCCTAGTTTGTCTAAAATGGCGCCAACCAAGTAGCACTCTGGCCACATTGAGTATTTGAAAAGAAACTTGTACGATGATTTCCTAGATCAATTTCCATTATCAACAAATGATAGAAGGAAATGTTTGTTGCTGATGTGAGGGAAAATCCTAGGGGAGGGGTTGGTGTATAATAATTCCAACATTGCTGATGCTAGGGTTCCACTCATAGGCTTACAAATTTCCAGATTATGGTAATGATAGAGGAATTTGCCTCATCCTTTTTCAAATGGATGGATGCACAACATGAGAAAGCTAGTTGTTCCAAATGTGTTCCCTGATGTGGACTTAATTAGAGAAATGGCCCAAAGATATGACCCTACCACACAAGTAATCAGAGATAATGATGGAGGGGTTCTATTAGAAATTATCAAAGATGTTATCCAACATAATTTTGATTTGAGTGAGCCAAGTGATGACTTGGTTCCTATTAATTTTGAAGAAATGAAGCAGGAGTATACAAAATTGAAATTTATTTTTAGAGTTAAGCTGCTTCCACCTCATCTGGTTAAGGCAAGGGGTTCACAATTTCACATCATCCCTAGTGACCAGGAACCTTTCAGATTGAATTGTTTTGCAAAGCCTTTCCTAGCTACTTTCTATTCACTATGTCAGATTTTGGGTTTCAACCCTGGTGCAGTAATGTCGATTCCATACATGTTCATGGGGGTGCAAATACAACACCCTAACTTCTCTATAACATATGACTTTGCTTCTTTTTTGGTGGAAAGGATAGATGAAAGACCGTCGAAGTTGCAGAATGGTGATACTGGTACTCAATTCTTTTGGTATTCCATGTTGATGCATATGTTCTTGTTTAGGAATGCTGATTTCTTTACTGAGAAGATGAACTTAAGACAATTAGTTAATAGAGAAAGATTGCCAGTATAGATATGGGCTGTATATTTGTCCTGTAATAAGGAAAACACTAGTTATGTGCAATTTGATAATTTTTTTATTGCAAGATTGAGGGCTATATTGATGGTAAATGTACCTAGGATCCCTGAGGAAGTGCATGATTTTTTTAGGCCGAAGGAGAGGAAACTAAAATTGAGGGTTTTACATAACTGAGGTGACATTATCCCATATCCAGTCAGCATTGTCCTAAGAATATATGGATTTCAAGGAACTCCTCACATACTACCATACAATTTGCCACCAAGACTAGGGTTTGTAGAAGTTATGCGGCAGATGGGGTGTATTCATGAAGATAACCTAACTAGAAAGGGGAAGGGAATAGTATTCCCTGATTATACAGTAGTGTCTAACTTTACATTTTCAAAGGGAGGCTGGACACATTTTGACAAATTCTTTGTTGATTACTATTTGAGATTTGGCCCAAGGTGACAACATGATCCTAAAGGTTTCTTTGATCTTTTCAGACAAAGAATAAAAGGTGTCAAATTTGCACATGAGTTCAATTTTCATGAGGATCTAATTAGGAATGAATTTGATTTAAATATATAGGAATTGAACAAGGAAAAGTGGATAGCTTATAGTAAGCTACTAGATATTGTGCATGAAATGGATTCAAAGTATGATCCATTGATGGAATTCACTCCATACCACAAGAGAATTGATTTTTTAATGAAGAATTTCAAGGAGCTAATGGAAACCTTGACAACCAAAAAGATAAATTTAAGGCTAAGTCTGGATATGCAAGGACAAAGTGATATGCCAATTGAAACAAGGCCAATATGTCAGCCTATAGAAAGGTGGCCTATCTATAGGAGGAAAAGGGATATTGGCAGTGATGAGGAAGAAGTAGATAGAAAAGGGAAGAAAATAATGAAGGCGCCTTCACGACTAGGCCCAAAATTCAAAGTACCTAGGGTTGTCAAAATTATTGAATTAAAATCTTCACCCAAGCGTAGTCCCCCATCACCACCACCTAAGCCAATCCCTAAGAGGCAAAGATCTGATCACCTACGTGAGGATCTCACAAATGAAATTATTGTTACTGATCAAGACATGCAGGTTGGTATACCATCCCCTCCTAGGTCAGCTGAATTGGTTCTATCCTATTTGGATATGAAAGGTAAGAGTGTGCAACATGCAACAATTGAGAATTGCAAGGAGTTCTTAGATGACAATGCATTTGTAAATACTCCTGTATTATTGCAATTGGCATGGAGGATGAAATTTGAGGAATATCAAAATAAATGCAAGGAGAGAAGAGAACTAAGGCCTGGCAGGTTAAATTAGGAGAATGATGAAGAAGTGAAAGATGAACTAATGGAAGAGTTCAAAAACATCACTCCTAAAGAAGGAAGAGAACTAGTGAATCAGACTAGTGTTTTCATTTTACCTGAATGGGACATCACAGATGTAATGGATTTCAATGCCATTATAATGTCCAAGAACCCTTTTCAGGATTCTGAAGAAGATATTAAGGTAGCATTACAAAACTTTTCTTTCATTGAAGAATATGAGACCATAGAAATTTGGGCATTGGCTCCATAAGGAAGAAAGCCAAACATTGCTAATATTAATCCAAATTTTAAAGGAGGATTAATAATAAAGAGGGCTTCAGAGACTACAACAACCGAAGCCACTAGTTTAACTGTGAATGTGGCCAAGTTGGCCCAAACTACTGCTGAAAGGGAGGAGGTTGAAAGAAAGAGCATAATGGAGAAGTATAACATTTTAATTGAAGAATATAGTAAAATACAACAAAGGAATGTTGAGCTGCAAATTGAAGTAGAAAGGTTCAAGTATAGACATACTGAGGAAACATCCAATGCTCTAGGAATCAGCACATCACCTCCCACAGCAGGGTCAATGCCTCTTGCTTCTCCAAATGTTTCTACACCAGGGTCTCCCATTCAAAATCCTTCTCTTACCCCTCCTCTAGAACAAGTTGATGAAGAAATAGAGTGCTCTATTGATCCAACAAAGAGGTAGCTCATGTAGAAAATTGATCAATTATAGACATCACTAAGGGTAAAAGAGGAGGGTTTTCTTTCAAAAGAAAAAGAAATTGTTACTATTTTTTTGGAGCATTTAAATGAAAAGGTGGATAATAAACTGCCCTTTATACATTCTTTGTATTCTTTGTTATTTCAAGCAATAAAGAATATTGATAGGGATTAGGGGATAGTGATTCCAATAATTAAAAATTGGATCCCTAGGGCAAATGATCTAGATGTTATGAATAAAGCCTCAAGGTTTGATGTAAATAACAAGCCCCAATTATTGAAGCCTACTTATATATTAGTTAAATCATTGCAAGGTTTTCAGACCTTCCCAGATGATCTAAGTAGGAAGATTAGGGAATTGGTAAAGAACTTAAATGATTGGGGTAACACACTGTTACCTGATATAACTGATGAGCAGGGGGAAATCAGAACACTCCAACAATGGTAGGATCAAGTAAGTAAAGTCATCAATAATCAAATTAAAATAATTTGTGATAACTCAGATTATGATTTGTTGGTAAATTGTATGGATAAGATTATTGGTACCAGCTCATTTTTGGAATCTTTTGAAAGAGATGCTAATCAGGTAGCGGTAAAGTATATGCTTTATAGTACAAAGGTAAAAGAGGTGATTAATTTTGACTGGCCAACTAACAAAGAATACCAGAGGTGGGTGGCTAAGTATTTGAATGATGATGAGTAAAAAGAGTGGGCTACCAATAGGTAGCAAATCAGATGTTGAGGTTACAGCGTTTCCAGTTTTGTATGGATGACTTTCTTGGTGTGGGTTTCACGTGGTTTTTTGTTATTGCATCAACCTTCCTCCACCAACATGATGAATGAGAATATGGTCCAGGATGATTTTGTTGTAACGATTTTTGAACAAGAATATTTTTCAAGCTGGTGGCTATTATAACAAATTTTGGAATATCACCAGGTGCTCCAATTGATTGGTGATAGGTGTACTTTCTGTCCAGGTGCTTGTTTGCTCCTTCATTTTCTATAAGAAGGATTTCAGGGCCAAAAGTAATGGTTAGCAAGTTAGATAATTTTTGTCAAGTCTAGGTGAAGTTGCAGAGTGAATTGTAAAGTCTGATAGTTTTAGAGAAATGCAATTTAAGTTTTGAGTCATTATGTAACAGGTTTTGAGTTCATAGAAATTTAATGTTGTATACAGTACTAGCATTTGAGTTGAAATGAAAATTCAAGCTCATGTCTCTCCATTGTACATGCATATTTGAACTTTCAATGAAACAACTAAGGGTTGTTTTATCCATCTCACTATTGTGGTGTGTATGATTCTATTTTAGCTTTAATTTAAGGAATTAATCAAAATACTTGAATGGGATTATAGGCGGATATGGCTGTATAAGGATTTGATAAGTAGTCCTGGGTTATAATGCATACTGATGAAATTGTAATGCAATATTGTCAGGGATCTTATATGTGATGTATTAAATCTGTTATAAACTTCTAGATGCTTATGAATTTGACTTCTACAATGGATATATGGCATTGATCTAAGTTGTAATTATTAGTGTAGTTTAGTATTTGTTTGTCTTTTCCTAGAGCTTGCTACAAATTGCAAATCATTGACTATTTTATACAATGGATTTTTTTTAGTTATCTCACGCTCCAAATAGTTGATATTGTCTTTGAACAACCAATTCTAGTTGATATTATCTTATCGTGTTGAGCTATTAAGTGAGATCATTTGCTATTGTTAATGTTGTTTATAATAATGGTGTAGAGGTTGTAAACACATTAAGGGATCACCTTCTCAGGTCTTGTAGAGCCCAAAGTGTAGAAGGCTTTTAAAGTCCTCGTCAGTTGGTCCAGGTCTTTTAAGCTACTTTCGATTGGAATTGGAAATTCCATAGGTAGATTAGAAGACAAACCTGGTTACATTGTAAAAAAACCAACATAGATGTCAACCATTGAACAACCACCTCTACAACTGAATTTTTAACCTTTTATGATCACATGAAACATAAAACACACTAATTTCAAGGTTGTTAACATCACTATTGAAATGTTGTAATTTTTTGACCTTTCAAACATTAAAAGGTACAACATTAAATTAATTATGTAATGGAATAAAAATTTAAAATATCATGAATTAATTATGTAACCACATAAGTCAAATATAATTCTATCAAGAAATTAATATCAAATAGATAATATAATCGCATAACTTATACATTTCAATGTCATTGATCT
Organism: Sequoia sempervirens; assembly: GCA_007258455.2. NCBI lineage: Eukaryota > Viridiplantae > Streptophyta > Pinopsida > Cupressales > Cupressaceae > Sequoia > Sequoia sempervirens. The sequence continues at coordinate 11,515 of VDFB02389066.1, forward strand.
TCTTCTTCATCCAACTCTTTTCTATATTATCGATCAGTTAGGCATTATGGGATTGGTCCTTATCATCATCATGGAAGGATTGATATCAGTTTCGATAATGTAATCATCCACATGGATATCATCTTCATGAACATTAACTCCTACATCATCATGATCTAGTTCATCCTCTTCAACATCTTCGTCAAGGACATCATCCCGTTGATCCTGATCATCATCTACATCATCTTCTAGTTCTTCAGTATCTTCTTCTTCCACCACATTATACTTTATTGGCCTTCCTCTTGGATCATGTCTAACAACAAATGACCAATCCAGTTTACCTAGAACCTCTGAGTAAAATACCTTCTCACATTGGCTTGGAAGAACATAGGGCTCATTTCCAGCTTGCTCGATCAACCTTGTATTAACCATGGTAAATCCATTATCATTTTCAATAACAGTTCTCTCAGGATCATTTTAATTCAATCGTAGCCTGTACCATAGGATGACGAACAAAATTAATTTGAAGGACTTAAAGTCACACTCAAATATATCATCCAAAATCCCATAGTATCAATTTTCTGAGACTTCTAGATGTATGTCTAGATGAAACATTAGTCACCTGAAAGACTACAGTTATACCAAAATCACAAGTTTTCTTCATGTCATCCAACATTTTGATTTTAAATTTATGACCATTGCACCACATAGCCTTGTGGTGTTTCACCTGCAATATGTCAAACATGTAAAAATTATTGTAATATCGTCAGCTGATAAACATATTTATTCTTGGCCGAATGTATGCAAAGAAAACAATCTCAAGATACATATACATCAATATACTTGAAAATAATAAAATAATATGGGTGATTAATATATTTATACGTACTTGTTTATCTCTTAAACCATATGCTAAATCAATTTCCCTTTGTGAAACATTGGAATCTCCATTACAATGAGCTTCTTTAACCAATGAAGCCACATCTTCCCATGTTAATGCATGACTAGATTGTTGACATCATTCAATCCATACCATCATCCAATCAAGATTGTTGGTGATGTACAAATGTAGTGCATCCCACTCTCAACCAACTGTACCAAAAAAAATTGAAATTTATAAATGACGTATAATTAGTTAAATACCACAATATATGACCTTAATTTATAATTGATGTATATTGAAGATTAAAAATTAAATAAGTACAATATACATAAAAAACCATATGTAAAATGCATTCCAATTAATCTCCATGACCATCTTATAATTACCTCTCACTTTCCTCAATCTACCTTTCCCCAACAAGTACTCCCCTTCAAATTTGTTAATGGAGTTGGGATCCCAAATGTGATCTAAATGGATCTTTGCTGCAAACTTAGGAAGATATTCACTAATGTACACCATGCTCTGGTATACCATATATCCCTCCACCATAGAACCCTCGGGATGTGCTCTTTGTCTAACCAAATCACGAAGGTAGACACTTTGCAATTCAATCTCCTCAACTTGGTGTATAAGGTAGTGTTCTTGTGCATTGAAAAATGTTGAAGGCGAGACACTTTTACATTTCACACATTAGATGAGAATTTTCTCTTCAATAATTTATATCTTCTTTATAGATTTATTTAGATGGCTGACCATCTACAAGTGATTCAAAGGTGCAAATATATTAGCAGTTTGGCAAAATATCTGTTATATTACATAACAAGTAAAAAAAATAGAAATTATAAGATGTTATGCACCGAATTGAACAAATCTCACTACTTACCTCATGTATTTTCCAAGATAATATATAAATTGCTTGAAATTGTTGTGGTTAGCCTGCAGGAGACTAGAGGTAGAGCGATGCTACACAAAATTATAAAATGATCTTTTCATTATTTTTTTCAAAAGTAGTAAACACAATACACTAAAAAGTACATGCATTATACAAGTGTATATAATATACCAAAATAATTACCTTAATGAAGGTATGCCAATCATGCGTTTTCATCCTTGACCCAAATTCACCTTTCTTTGTTATTATATTGTTTATGTTTGCAATAAATCCTATGGGAAATCAAATTTTTTGTATGACTTCTTTTATAGCATTGCTTTGCTGCTCTGTTAATAACCAAGGAAGGGAACTTATATTAATTTGGTCTCCATCGCTATTTAATTGAATGATATTTTTCATTGCATGATTGGCTTCCTGAATGCCAGTACAAATTTTGACAATTTTTTTTTTGTCATGCCTTCCATCCAATATTTTTCATAACTTTTATGTTATATTCTTTCTGATATGCATTGTATCAAAAAAATACACAATTTGTAGCTGCTCATAGTAGGGAAACCTACTAAATTATCTGAGATAACTTTTCAGTCCTTGTGGAAGCCAGCCATTAATGCCTTGATACAATCATTGTCAATTACAACATGAGTAAACACAACACAATATAAAAATATAAACTCAAAACATATCATATATGATAGATAAACAATTTGATCTGATGTATAACCTTGACAATTAATTCTATTATATTCCAACTTCCATAGGCGAGACCTGACATTCTTCGTGGTTTTGATGTAGTCTCCTCTTTCCCATTGAAAAGATGTTTTTCAGTAGTTCGATACTTATGATTTCTATGGAGGAAGTGCCTATACTTATCAAACACCTGCTTTCTTAAACTTGTTGAACGACGAGATTTCATCTTTGGACCACAAATTGGACATGCAAATTTTCCCTTTGTTTGAGGACCTGCAAGATGATATATAATTGGATTAAATATATCAATTTTTTTCATTATATATAATGAATAGATTATTTTAAAAACATGCATGATATATACTTCATCAAATTAAATATTGTTAAAGTGCAGTCGAATGTTATAACATACCACAAAAATGTGTTAGCCCTGGGGCATCATGAATTGTCCATACAAGCATTGCATGGAATTGAAATTGTCTTTGTCCTATTGGTCTAGAGACGTCATACATAGTGACACCATTCCATAACTTTAGTAACTCATCGATAAGAGGCTCGATATATATATTCATATCTTTAACCTGGTACTTACCTAGTTGAATCAACATAAACATTACATAATTATTATAACCATTTTACTGCAATATATATAAATTAATGTACATGAATATTGAATGAAAAAATATAAGTCATTATGCAACAAATTAGACAAATGAGATGCTACTACGTTAAAGAAAATTGATGTAAACAAATACCTAGAACAATCATTGATAACATTATGTGCTCCCTCTTTATTGACATCCATGGAGGAATGTTATTATTGATAACAAAATTAGGCCACACTGAGTAAATAAATCTCAGCTCTCCCAATGAAAGCCTGAAATTACGAGGTTTTTCTTTAAAGTGTGGCCATTTTTCCTCCATGACCCTAAATGCAGAACCATCTGCAAGAATTTGAAAAATGTCATCTCCACTTCTATTCTGTGCATGGTAATCCATCAATTGCACTAAGCTTTCGCACCTAAATAATCATTGCATACATGGAATAATGGGAATATAGTGAAGAAACCTTGCAAGACACCTTTTTTTGTTAGTTGATCTGTTTGATATCTACTAATATGGCATTTTGGGCATTTTGTTGCGAATTCCTATTGTTTATGATATATAATATGATCATTGGGACATGCATCTATTACTTAATACTCCATTTTGATATCTTTCATAATGGCACATAAATCTCGGTATGAGGGAGGTAAAATATTTGATGGTGGTAACAAAAATTTACCAATCAATCTATAAAAAAAATAATTTATTCATATAAAAAATATTAATGGTACATATTTCATCCTTTATTTATTAGTGATGAACTAACAACAATTAAAATAGATAAAAAAAGATGACATCTATGACATACCTTAACATCCGTGAGATTGCTATGTTTGATAAACCATTCATAACCTTCAAGTTCAACAACAACAATACAACAGAGAGAAGATTTGTTTCAGAGCCTTCATAAAGGGGCTCGTATGTCTTCTCAAGTACAGGTAAATCATGAACATTATCAAAGTCATCTTGATCATCATGATCAGCTCTGCCACTAAATGTTTCATGGATCAATGTATTCGTACCATCATCTTCAACTATGTTTTCTGGCGCATGATCATCTTCTTCCATAGGATCATTAACTTCATCTTCGATATTCACAGCTTCATGTTCATCTGCTTGTAAAACCACATTCTCCGTGCCATGATAATCCATATCATCTTCCCTAGGGTGCCCAACCTTTATAATAATGATTGACACAAATAAACCATGATCATGATCAAGTGATTATATATATATATATATATATATATAAAATGTTAAAATGATATAAACATTTACAAATTCAATCAATATAAACACATATAATAAACAACTTACCAATGGACGATAATCATGCCCCCCTTCAACATGACCATGTTGCCTACAATGTTTCTCAACTGTTGTGATTAAAAGTCATCTCTTCTTTAAGCCCTTGCAATTATTGCAAGGACAATAACATTTCCCATCACCCTTTCTTTTCAATCTAGCCAACAATCTATTAAGTGTCTCTTCATTTTGTTCTGGACTAATATTATCTGACATGATTTTTCTTTACCAAGCTTGACTATTTAGATCTTCAAAAAATATCAAACTCACACTCCAATAATTTTTATTCATAGATAGGTAACATAATCTAATAATTCTGATATTTTACACCAAATTTTTTTTGCATGCAACCACCCCTGCAAAAGAGAAGATAGTCTGAAGTTAATGACCCCAAAAAACACTTTAAAATGCTAATTCCAAAACTTATTAAATTCTGATTTCCAACCGTTAAGACTCCTAAAATCAAAATATTGAACTTGATCACAAACTTCCTACAACAATGGAGGTAGCGAGCTAGTAAGAGCAAGTGACCCATTCCTAAGGAGAAACAAATCAGAATCATCATTGCTAATGTCAATATGGATTTATCCTTTTAGTTAAAGATGCAATGTGTCACTTCTTATGACGAGTTTACCCTTAGGGCCCTCAACATTGAGAGAGCCCTAATAAAAAACAACAGAAGCATTGGTGAGACCATGATTAGGGTACAAACCCTAGGCCTCCGTAGAAACATAAACAATAACTATAGCAGATTAGTGAGGTTGTAATACCAAAAAAATTGAGACGTTGTAGGTAATAACAAAATCTTTTAATCTAAAGATTGTAGCCAATAACAAACACACTATGTAGCTTAGTGACATTTGTAAATACAATCTATGGTAAGAAGAATGATAGTCACTTGAGATGTGACAATCAAAAAGAGGCTGAGTAGTGACAAGATAATAAAGCTCAAACCTTGCATAGTAAAGTGGATATTTTAACAGTGAGTTTCCTTACCCCCTTGCTGACCTTAAGGGTTTTTCAAATGCTTTTGGTAGTGTTAGACAAGGAAAATGCAATCAGGGAATGACTGTCCAAATGAAGTAATAGTGGTAATCATAGGTTCAATGTTTCTTCTAAGCCATTAATAAATAATGGAGGTAGTGGATTGCATGTTTGAGCAGTGTTTTGAGACTCATCAAAGATGGGAGAATAGTGAATAATACCTTGTGGACTATGAAGTAGTGTCAATAAGGTTGAAGGATCTTAAGAACTACAATACCATGATACAATGAGTCTCATGTAGTAAGTAGGCAGTATATAGGGCATAGTTTGATTTTATAGAAGGATGCTCATGAAAGGAATCTTCAAGTGATAGTGAGTGAGTTGTTTAAGATTACAGCTGAGGGTGCAATACCCAATCTTAAAGGAAGTTAGCAAAGTAGTAAATGTGCTAGAAAATTGAATCATACACAACAAACAATTCACAATGTTATCTTCCATAATGCCTTGAGTTTGAAGAAAAAAATCTCATTGTATCTTCATGATGAAAGTGGTGACATAAATGGTCAATCACTGGAAACTGTGATTTTAAAACATGCTATTGTGCTAATGGAGGCAACATTTTAAGCAAGGTAGTGAGTGGTGGTTTGGAACAATGGCAGGTATGAAGGACTTGCTTTATATGCATACTATGCAGTCTAGCTTAAGACAACGTTCTTAGAAGAGATTGAAGGTGGATTATGGAACTCAAGGGTTATCATGAAAATAATTAAAAAAAAGACTGAGATCTGTTTAAAAGCCACGGTCATGAAGATATTAAAGATGTCTCATGAAAAACCCTAGTAGCTGGAGTAATAAATACAATACCAAAGAGGATAGTGTGTTGGGGAAGATTTAGGAGATCTCCACATTATCTAATTACAGGGAAACACATCATTTATTTATTTTTTAATTAAAAAAAATCATTCTAAACCCTATAGAGGATACATCGATACTTCAAAAGCCTCTTCAGGAATTTGAGATTATGCATATATATGTCAAATAACATTCATAAGGTTTAGAAAATCTTGATCACTCTCTAGAATAGCCCATTAAACATGGGTTGTGCTTGAATGCACTACATAATTGATATAACACAACCACTCTGCATATCAACCAGAGTTATAGGCTCTTTATTGCAGCAAGAGGTAATCACTCTTCAATCATGCTATAATTGCATCCTAACTTGTTAAACTTGAGACAACCTAAATGCACCCAATGATGATTGAAACCTACATTATACAACCTGAATTAACTACATTATATGAGTGCCTCCATTTCTATCAAAACATAGCCACATTAAACTTGGGTCACACATGAATGCATCCTATATTTGTTATAGTACAACTATTCCACATGACCAATAGAGTTATGGATTACATAATTACAGTCACAAGAATCCATTCCTTGGTTGCGATCTTATGGTGATTCTACACAACAAAATCTTGACATGAAATTCTCAAAACCCTCAACCTCTAAAAAAGAAATCCGATGAGATGTTGCTTTAAATTATGATTTTCAAACCTGGAACTACAAATCTGACTTCACAACTGAATTCTACAAAAAGACAATGACTACCCTCAACCTAGCGATATCCTCTTGAATTTTTTCTGATTTTTCCCAAGAAAATCGTCCTTAGTTCCCCACAAACTGTCTCGAGTAGAGAAAAACACTATCACAATAAATCAGGCACAAATTCACTTTTCTTTAAGTCAGCCACAATTTTTTTTTCTATTTTTCATGTTTGTCAAAAAATTCAACGAAAATGATAGTTAGATTTTCAGCGAGCCCCAGGATCATTGAAATTTTGACCAATGTCGGGGATAAACTTCCAAAAATTGAAAATTACACATCAAATTTTACAAGCACCCGACGAACATCGAATTTTACATATTTTGTCGGACAGTTTCATTGGATTTTGTAGTCAAATGTATTAGTGAGTTATGGTAATCAAGATTTTGAATCTCCAATGGAAGTTCTAGTGAAGGTTTTGATAAAATAACATGAAGTAGTTATGGAATATTGTTTCCTTAGTGTGTGCAGGTGCATTGGAACATGCTAGAAGCATTGGGAAGGAAATTGAAGGGCTGGGTGGAACTTTTCCAATAAACCTCATGATGCAAGTAGTGAATTGTTATGGTAATATTTTATGGTTTGATTCATTGATGGGAGTTGTCTAATGGGATTTGTTGCTTGGTATGACCTGTATGGTACTAAAGTCATGCTAGAACTCTAAGTTTTAATTTTGATGTTGTATGTACAAGTTGACAAGCTTTGTAAAGGCCTAAAGGGCAAGGTACAGTCACTATTTCTTAGTTTTGTGATGTTTGAGTTGGTGGTGTTGGGAAAAGTAGTTGTGCTGATGATATGTGATTTCCATTGATGTCAACACTATTAGCATTAAGATGTTGAAGCTTGCATATTCCAAGTATATTGAGAAAATTGTAAAAGAATAAGTTACAGGTAGTCTATGGATCAATCAAGGTCGTGAAGATGTTTTGTTCTATACATGAAAGTTTAGTTGTTGTGTACTAAAGGGTCTAATGCTAAGAGTTACTCGATCATCCACTAGAAGTTTTAGAGGTCCACATGATTATTTGTGAAAGTTATGGGAATCTATGTTTTGACAATGTTTTTGTGGTCTCTATCAGTGTTCTTGATTAAAGTTTGCATGATTCTGGTGATTTTACTTGTTGTGGATGTCTCTCTATTGTTTCTTGGTGTTCATGGATTCTTGTAGTATTTTCTCTATCATTATTGCATGTCAACATTGATTGGAGTGATCATGGTCGAAGATTTTTCTTGTGCATGTTTGGTTTTTCTTGTTCTTGGCCGACATGTTGATGGTAATGTGTTACTGATTTTTGAAGTTTTAAATTTAAAGGTTTGGTGCACTCGAGGATATTGTTTTAGGTCTTATCCTAATCCTAGCCGACGGTGTTTGATCCACATTGAAATTTTATTTATATTATTGAGCCCACATTTCCAATACTGTGAAATATATTTTGTATCCTTTGGCCGACTAAGTTGTTAATGTAAATCCGTATAGTGGATATATAAGCAAGGTTGTGTGAGTGAAGAAAGATGCATGCATGTGTGTGTTAGTGTTGTATATGTGAAAATATTGTTCAAATCATTTGAAGACAGAGTAGAGTGTGAAGAGTAAGAGTGAAGTGTGGAGAGAGTTTTTCTATGCTTAATTGGAACTGTAATCCAAATTTTACAGAAGCTATTCTATTAGTTAAAATATATGTGGGGGTATGTGCAGGATCATGGTGCGCCAAAAAGTGGCAATACTTGTAGGGTATGTGGCTGACAACTTTTTTTCACCCAAAATTAATGAAACGAAAAGGGTTTTTAGAGGAGATTCTCATCTTTCCAAAAATATAAATTATGATTTAATTTGAATTTAATAAATAATTATTATTCATTTTCTATTAGAATTACAACTAAAGTCTGATCAATAGGCTGGATTAAAACATCTATAACTTTCAAGCACATTATCCTTACTTTTAATCAAATATGGTAATCACATTCTATGCTTCTCATACTATAGGATTAAAAAAAATTAAATTTCATGAATTTTTGATAATGAAGTTAAAGATTAGTCAGACAGACGAGTTTTTATATTTTCTAAAGTTGTAATAAAAAATTCATAATTAATTATTTACTTGGAAAAAAAATTACAAAAAATATGCATCACATCGGTTTATGGAGTCCTCTACTTATATAAAATCTTAAAAAATATTATCATTTTATTATGGTTAGGGTGGTGGGGCGGACACCTACTTCTTATTTTTTTCCACAATTTAAGTACTGGCCGTTAGAAATTTTCGTTTTACTTCAGAGAAAATAGATTTTATTTTATTTTTTAGAAATAAACCTAGTATTTTAGAAACTACATTCAATTTTCTACAATTTCTAAAATTCTTACATATTTTTGAAATAATATAGATAACTTATTCAAATATTTACGTCAAGTTGCCTAACACTGATTTTTCTAAATTTTTTGCCACTTAAGGGCCTGTTTTTTGCATGATGATCCTACACATACCCGTGGATCTAATCCATTTTCTCTTGGGAAGTGAGCCCCTTTTGTAATTGAGCAGTGAGCTCTAGGCAGTGAGCCTAAATGCATGTGAATTCCCCTTTTATTTTTCATTATACCTCTAATAGGGTATAATTATGGACTAACAACCATTGTGGTTTTTCCCCTAACAGGGTTTCCACAAAATTTTTTTTGGGTACATTCTCTATGTTTATGGTGTTCTTATTGTTTGTGATTAATTGCTTGTTCATTAGATCAGAGATTAAGTTAAGTTTGGTGTGAAAAGTTTAATTTTGTTTAAACTTCTGTGATAACTAATTCACCCCCTCTCTCAGTTGTCTGTCCTGGTTTTTCCAACAATTGGTATTAGAGTAGGTTCCTCTAAGAGAATTTTAAAGTACGAGGGGAGATCAAAATAAGATTCCTCTAAGGACACATTGGGACAGTAGCTAGGCAGCAGAGGAGGGAACAAGCTGCAAGGCTGGTGGAGGTGGGCTCATGTGCTGCCAAGACTCAGGCATATAAACCTGCTCCCTTTCCAAGCCAGGCTCACTGTAACAGGAGACTCTGAGAGGGAGAACTTCCTGGGAAACTGGCGCTGGACTCGGAGGAGAATAAAATGGCAAATCTTTCGAAAATATGGAAGGAGGCCCATCAGGAGAACGAAACACGCCAGAACTATGTTTGCCAAGGACAATAAAAGAACTCACCAGACTCGGCATAAAATAACCGAAAAGGGCGAAAAATAAACCATGCTCCAACTCAGAATATCCCTTTCAACCGAAATTTCAAAAGCTCGATCGCGCCGGAACCATCGTTTCGAAATTGCAGACCGCTAACCAAACGGCGGAGCAGGAGCCTGGGAACTCGAACAAACAGCCAGACCAGCCAAATCACGCAAAACTGCTGGAAAGATCAAGAAAGAGAGGTAAAAGAGCTTGAAGCAATGATTACAAGGAGAGAAGGCAGAGGAAAAGGTAAGCATGAAGTAAAATTGTTGCTTATATGTTTTTCATGAAATAAAATAGGTCATTTTGCATCAAGGTGTCCTGATAGAGTCCAAGGTCTAAGCCTAACAAATAAAATTTTGAAAAGAAGTGTTATTTTGCTGAAGAATATGAATCAGATGATGAGCCTAAAGGAAATGGAGATGGATAGGTTTTCATTGCTATTAAGGAGAATAGTCTGGAAGCCACTGCGTCTACTCTAGTTGAAAAAGCTCTTACATGATCCTGTATAGAAGAGAAGGATGAGTGGGTCATTGATAGTGGATCTTCACATCACATGACTGGTGATAAGAGAATATTTGTAAGTCTAGAAAAATATGATGGCGAGATTGTAAGATTTGGTGACAACAATGTCTATGAGATTCATGGTAGAGGGTCTATCTGTCTTGGTGGAAAGCACAACACTAATGATGTTTTGTATGTTGAAGGCTTGAAGCACAACTTGTTGAGTGTCAAACGGATGGTGGATAAGGGTTATGATCTCTAGTTTAGTGATCGAAGATGAAAGATATATGGAAGTTTTAGAAACCTAATTGCTTTAAGTAAATAGACTAAAGGTAACATTTTTCATTGGTTGCTACTAATTTGAAAGTTGTTTGATTGCACAAGTAGATGAAAGTTGGCTGTGGCATAGAAGGTTGTGTCATGTAAATTTTGATAACATTGTCAAGATAAGTTCCTCTCAAGCGGTTAGAGATCTGCCAAAGATAGTAAAGCTTGCTACCACAATCTGCAAGGAATGTCAAATGGGTAAGTAGACAAGAACCTCCTTCCAAAGGAAATAGTATCATACAAGTGGATTGTTGGAGCTGGTGCATACAAAACTATGTGGTCCTGCCAAAGTGAAAAGTCTTCATGGTGAAAGGTACTTTATGCTGATCGTTGATGATTATTCTAGAATGAGATGGGTTACTCTTTTAAGAGAAAAATGTGAAGCATTTCAAAAGTTTAAAAGTTTCAAAGAAATGGTAAAATGAGAAAGGTCTAAAATTAAAATGCCTAAGGTCTGATAGAGGTGGTGAGTTTACCTCTAGGGAGTTTAATTCTTTTTGTGAAAATAATGGAATCAAAAGACAACTATCTACTCCTCGGACCCATCAACAAAATGGTGTTGTAGAGAGAAAGAACATAACTATTCTAGATGATTCCAGAACAATGATGTTAGAAGGTAATGTGCCTTACACCTACTAGAGTGAAGCTGTAAGCAATGTTGTATACACTTTGAACCGAGTAAATGTTAACTGTGACTTTGGTAAGACTCATTATGAACTATGGTTTGGACATAAGCCTACTATCAAGTACTTTAAATATTTTGGAAGTAAATGCTACATTAGGAGAGATGACAACATAGGAAAATTTGAGGCAAGAAGTGATGAAGGAATCTTCCTAGGTTACTCTACCAAGAGTAAAGCCTACCAATGTTTCAACAAAAGACTAAGGAAAATGGTTGAGAGTACAAATGACAGAGTTGATTAGGACTTTGATAAATAATCCAGATGCAATGGATATGATTCAAATGAAGACAATACAAATAAAGGGAAAAGTATTCAGATGCAAAATCAACTTTAGATCATGCCATATGTTCCAGTAAGTCAACCTCAAACTGTTCTAGTAAAAGATGACAGTCAGGAGGCAGAGACAAGTGTGAGTGCAAAAGAAAAATTGAAGAACCAGATGTATGACAAAATCCACATGTTCCAAGGTATGAGAGATTAAATCATTTTGAAAGTCAAATTATAGGAGAGAAGAATAAGGGTGTACAAACTAGAAGAAAAATTGCAAAAGAATATTGCTTGATTTCCCAGCTTGAACCTAAAAATGTCCAAGAAGCCTGCAATGATGAGTACTAGATGGAATCCATGAAAGAGGAGCTGATGCAGATAGAAAAGAACAATACATGGGTGCTTTTTCCTATACCTAAAGATAAGATTGTTATTGGTACTAAATGGTTCTTCATCAATAAGCTAGATGAACAAGCTAAAGTTGTGAGAAACAAAGCAAGGCTAGTATATAAAGCATACTCACAAATGGAAGAAATTTATTTTCAAGAAACCTTTGCTCTGGTTTGCAGAATAGAAGTGGTAAGATTTTTTCTTGCCTATGCTACGTACAAGAATTATAAGGTCTATCAAATGTATGTTGAGTCAACCTTTCTAAATGGTGAATTAGAAGAAGTCTACATTTAGTAGCCTGATAGATTCCAACTAATTGACAAGGAAGGTATGGTGTGCCAGTTGAAGAAACCTTTATATGGATTAAAGTAAGGCCCTAGAGTCTAGTACACTAGATTGGACAAATACTTACTGAAGTTTGTATTCAACAAAGGTATTGCTAATAGTAACCTATACATTAAGCTAGATCTTTACAATAATTGATTATTGAAGTTTTTGTTGATGATATTATTTTTGGAGGAGATTATAACCTGTGCATGAAGTTTGCTGATCAAATGAAGAGTGAATTTGAGATGAACATGATTGAAGAAATGAAATTATTTTTAGGATTTACTTAGTCAGTCAATGGGATCTTCATATCACAGTCCAAGTATGTGAGAGAATTGTTAAAGAATTTTGGTATGGAGGATTCAAAACCTGTTGGTACTCCCATGGTAACTAGATGTAAGCTATCATAGAATGATGACACTCCCAAAGCTAATCAATCAAGGAATAGGTCAATGATTGGAGGATTGCTCTATCTAACTCAAACTATCCCTGACATTATGAATGTTTTATGTATGGTTGCTAGATTTTAGTTTGATCCAAAAGAATCTCATGTGACCGCAGTTAAAAGAATCTTTAGATATCTGAAAGGAACAATTGAATTTGGGTTATGGTATCCAAAAGATGATTTAATCTTATCCTGAATGCATATATAGATGTTGATTAGGTTGGAGATGTAGATGATAGAAAAAGCACCAATGGTGGTGCATTCTTCCTAGGGAAGAAGCTAGTGTCTTGGTTGAGAAAAAAACATAACTCTATCTCTTTGTCTATTGTTGAAGCTGAATGCATTGTTCCTGCAAATAACTGTACACAAGTGATATGGATGAAGCAGATGCTTAAATACATTGGTATTGAATATGATGAGCCTATGGCAATATAGTGTGACAAATCTAGTGCTATCAACATATCAAAGAATCTTGTAATACACTCAAAGACTAAGCACATATCAATCAAGGTCGATTCCCTAAGGGAGAAAGTGAGTGAGAAAGAGGTTCGAATGGATTATGTTCCCACAAAAGAAAATATTGTAGATATTTTCACCAAGCCATTACCGAAGGATACTTTTGAGTATCTTAGAGGATTGCTAGGGGTAATCACCCCTCAAAAAAAATAAAAGATGCATTTTCATGCATCAATCCATGTATATCACTACCATATCCTGATCTGGATTGATGTTTTCCATGGATGCTACTTGGGGGGAGTAGTCAAATGTCCAGATATGTGGTTTGAGAGCGTGTATATGGAAAGGTACTTTTTACCTTTTCTATTGATGTCAAAGGGGGAGAAGAGTAATGTGAAAAATCCTTGTGGTCTAAGGAAGAGAAGAGTCTTGTACAAAAGAAAAAGAGCTGTGGAGTGAAGTTTTGGGTTGATGGTATTTTTCACATCATGTGTTGTCATCAATGCCAAAGGGGGAAACTGTTGGGAAAAGTAGTTGTCCTACTAATATGTGGTTGTCATTGATGTCAACAATAGTAGCATTAAGATTCTGAAGGTTGCATATGTTGAGGATATTGAGAAAATTGTAAAAGAATAAGTTATAGGAAGTTTGTGGATCAGTCAAGGTCATGAAGATGTTTTGTTTTGTATGTGAAAGTTCAACTACTATGGACTAAAGGGTTTACTATTGAGAGTTACTAGCTCATCCACTAGAAGTTTCAGAGCTCCGCATGATTATTTGTGAAAGTTATGGGAATCTATGTTCTGACAATGTTTATGTGGTCTCTGTTAGTGTTCCTAATTAAAGTTTGCATGATTCTAGTGATTTTACTTGTTGTAGATGTCTCTCTATTGTTTCTTGGTGTTCATGGATTCTTCTAGTATGTTCTCTATCATTATTGCATGTCCGCATTGATTGGAGTGATCATGGTTAGATATTTTCCTCATGCATGTTCTATTTTTCTTGTTCTTGGCCAACTTGTTGATGGTAACGTGTTGCAGATTTTTGAAGTTTGAAATTTAAAGGTTTGGCACGCTCGAGGATATTGTTTTAGGTCTTATCCTAATGTTTACTGATGGTGTTTGATCCCAATTGACAATTTATTTATATTATTGAGCCGACATTGCCAATATTGTGAAATATATTTTGTATCCTCTGACTAACTAAGTTGTTAATGTAAATCCGTATAGAAGATATATATAAGAAAGGTTGTGTGAGCAAAGAAAGATGCATGCATGTGTGTGTCAATGGTGTATATGTGTGAATATTTTTCAAATCATTTGAAGACATAGCATAGTGTGAAGAGTAAGAGTGAAGTGTGAAGAGAGTTTTTTTGTTCCTAATTGGAACTGTAATCTAGTTTTTGTAGAAGCTATTCTATAAGTTCAAATCTTTGTGGATCTAATCCATTTTCTATTGGGTAGTGAGCCCCTTTTTTAATTGAGTAGTGAGGTCTAGGTAGTGAGCCTAAATGCATGTGCATTCTCCTTTTATTTTTCATTATACTTCTAACAGGGTATAATTGTGGACTAACATCCACTATTGTTTTTCCCCTAACAGGGTTTCCACAAAGAAAAAAAATATTGGTGTTCTCTATGTTTATGGTGTTCTTATTGTTTGTGATTAATTTATTTTTCATCAGATCAGAGATTAAGTTAAGTGTCAAAAGTTTAATTTTGTTTAAACTTCTGTGACAATTGATTCAACTGCCCCCTCTCAGTTGTCTATCCTTGTTTTTACAATAGGTGAATGATCAAGTTGAGTTTGGTGAGGGATGTTGATCTTGATAGATGCCTTCGAAATTTCATGTGAAGGCCTGGAACCCTAGATGTGGGTTCAAGCCCTTGAAGTTCATTTCCATTTAAGAGAGTTTTTTGTGGAATAGAGTTTGAGTCTATTGTTTTGGTGATGTCAAGTGTGTTTTGAGGAACCTACAAGTAGTTTCATGCCTTAATTTGAGATTGATAGTGTGGAATCAAGTGATGTTTGTGAAATGAATGATGAGTTGAGTTGTGTTCCTTGTAGCTTTGCATCAAAGATGATGTGTGCTAATGTTATGATTTGATAATGCCACTAGAAATCTCTCATAAATTTTATATCTAAAATCTATAGTTATTCTCTAAATTCTCTTGTCATAATAGTGGTTTACAATTCCTAAGAGGAACGAATTTTAGCTGAAATCACATATTTTTAGAAAATATAATGATTTTAGCCTTAAAAAGTTCCATTTTAAGGATTCCAATTGAAGAGGGTTTGATCAAATCACCTTAGATCAAACCCCCTTTGATAGAACCTCGCTAGTTTTAAACCATACCTATAAATACATCTCCTTTACACCTATCAAAATGCTGATAAAAAATCACTTTTGATTTAGCTTTTGGGGGATCAAATGAATTCATTTAAAATTTATTTGAAATGATTATGGTATTCCTCAGAACAAGTTATCCAATGAATATAATTTTAATATGTTTTGGTTTTGTTATGTATTTGTTTTTTAAGTTTTATTAAACATAGGTTTTTCATCGAAAAT
>VDFB02389067.1:0-23779 GCA_007258455.2 Sequoia sempervirens
ATGAAACACATAAAAATATTATGCATTATTCACATTTGGTGGTGGCAACAAATATAAAACTAGAGTGCTATCGTGGAAGATCTTCAAAAAAATTACTATGGTCAATTTCTATGGAAGAGCATGAGGCAATCATAGATGCATTGCAAAAAAGAGAGGATGCAGATGGTACAATGGATTAAGTAAATACAGGTAAATATAGTTTTAGTTTTATTTTTTCCTTTTAAATACATTAAATACATGTTTCAGCATTGGTCAAGTGTGTTATTAGTTGAAATTGATTTAAATTGTCCTTTTATACATCCTTAAGGCATAATCACAAAAAGGATATAGTCCATGCAGATTCAACCTAGACAACATGGAATACTTGGTAAAAATAGGTAATTATTAGTTAAACTATATTTAAATACATGTATTTATTACATATTGATATTGCTTGGACATAAATAGTTAAAATTGATTTGTTGTCATTTTTTGTATCCTAAAGCCATCATTGCATTGATCTCATACTTTAAAACAAAAAGGAGAGGATGCCTGCATTCAACCTCGAATACTTTTAAATGCAGGTACTTGAGTTATGTACATATAGATAGTTTTATATAAATTAAAATATGTATGCTTTGATGATTTCATTGATATTGCTTGTACCTTTTATATATCAGGTGGTGTGAAGACCTACCACATTCTAGGCACGAGTTTGAGATTTTCTTGAGATGGCATATCTAAATTTTGTAAACATTGTTTTGAGATGACATATATGTACATACTTACAGAACTAAACATTCTCTGTGTACTTCTATGTATCAAATATATATTCTATATATTTTTTTTGTTAAATGTGCATGTTTTCCTACTTTGAAACTTTATGTCTAATTCTATAATCACTAAATATCATGCATACATTATTGTTCTATTATGACCCTTTTATACATCCCCTTAATTAACATGTTCTATTATGACCCCTTTACACATCCCCTTAAGACCCCTTAAGACATCCCCTTAATTAACACATTCTATTATGACCCCTTTAGACATCCCCTTAAGACATATTATAACCCTTTAAGACATCCCCTTAAGACGTTCTATTATGACCCTTTTAGAAATCTCCTTAATTAACATGTTCTATTATGACCCCTTTAGACATCCCCTTAAGACCCCTTAAGACATCCCCTTAATTAGCACATTCTATTATGACCCCTTTAGACATCCCCTTAAAACATCCCTTAATTAACACATTCTATTATGACCCCTTTAGACATCCTTAAGACATAATATTATAACCCCTTACATTCTATTATGACCCTTTTAGACATCCCCTTAATTAACAATGGTATATTACTTATTGCTAGACATCCCTTAAGACCCAGTAAGACTATCCCTTAATTAACCGCGTTCTATTATGACCCCTTTAGACATCCCTTAATTAACATGTTATATTACTTGACCTTTAGACATCCCTTAAGACCGAAGTAAGACACATCCCTTAATTAACACGTTCTAATGCCTTGAGCCTTTAGACATCCCCTTAAAGACATATTCTAACCCCTTAAGACATCCCCTTAAAGGCGTTCTGTATGACCCATTTAGGCGATCCTTAAATAACATGTTCTATTATGACCTTTGGCGAAGGCATCCCTTAAGACATTCTATTATGACCCCTTTAGACGTCCCCTTAATTAACATGTTCTATTATGACCCCTTTAGACACCCCCTTAAGACGTCATTATTTGTTTTGACAACTTATAAATTAGTGTTAGATGAACCCTTACCCTATCTTAAAATTAATCCTATCCCTAAGCCTTGTTGTATCTGACCCTAATTGAAACCTAACCCTAACTCTAGTTGTCTCCTAATCCTAACGTTTACCCAAAGTTTTATCCTATAGCCCTAACCTTAATTCATAGAGAAAATTTTGTGGGTCATATTTCTATTTCTTATGTACATAGTTTATGTGATATTCTTTTTTTTTCTTGTTATTGACACATGGAGACAAGAATTTTATTCATTTTTCATACACAACACACAATCATGATATTCTAAATGGGGGAAACAATGATGAAATTAATTTTCCTTTGGATTGAGCTCCATATTCATGATTTTTAAAATTTATCATGTGTGTACACTACGTATTCATCACCTAATGGTTACAATTGTTTTACATATACACATTCTTATGTTATCATATAATTTATGTGATATTCTATTTTTTTTTTCTTGTTATTGACACATGGAGACAAGACTTTTATTCATTTTCATACACTACACACAATCATGATATCACATTATGGGGGAAACAATGATGAAATTAATTTTCCGTTGGATTGAGCTCCATATTCATCATTTTAAAAATTTATCATGTGTGTACACTACGTATTCATCACCTAATGGTTACAATTGTTTTACATATACACATTCTTATGTTATCATAATTTATATTTTTTCTAATGATTACCTCTTTCCTTAATTTTTAGTAGGAACACTTTTTTCCATTACTAGTGAGAAACTAATGGTGTCATTTTATAAATATGTACATTAGCTAATTATATCAATATCTTGTTAGATTTTTTCACTATAAAGAATTTTATTTGCTTAAGAGTTTAGAGCAATGACTTTATTTGTCAATTTAGTTAAGGAAAAATTAAAGAATAAAATAACAAAGAATGGTGATATCCATGATATTCAGAAGGTATAGGAATTCCAAGTGCACCAACAATGAGGTAAAATTCAATTTATAGAACTAAATAAGTAGGTAAATCCACATAAATTTTCTGTCATAAAATTAAAATTAATACATTAGAAGGAAAATATCTTCTTGTTCATTGGAAAGAAGATTAAACCTAAAATTATTCTACAATTATGAAGTCTTCAGTAAATTTCACATTAATGTCCTATATTAATGTCTTCATTATGAACATAAAATGCATAAATGTACATGCGTAAATTAAAATTTCAAACAATAATAAAGTCCATAATTTATGTAACATATTAAGTGTATGAAACCAATATATTAAGCACACATGAAATAAAGTCCAACAGAGTACATGATAAGTTACAAGAAATATAAAATCACATGTTTGTAGGTCATGTACTGTCTCTATGATCAAGAGACCTCTTCACACCATGCGGACTATGTGGATGACTTGAAACACTCTGTACATAAGAGAAAGATGAAATTAGATGTAAGACAATAAAAAATAATTTAATGACAATTTTATTTATAATCGATCATAAAATTAAATTACCACCATCTCTAAATCTGGATGCTCTGGTGAGCCTGAAGAAACCTCTAAATTCTCTAAATCGGTCTACATAAACAAGACAAAGAAATTCGAAATTAGATGTACAACTCTTCAATTATTAATTTTTTATTCAATTTAATTCAGAATTTATCATATTTTAATTACATGTCGTATTCTGAGGTTGTGCAGTAGGCTCTTCTCCAGGACCTGTCTGAACATGCTCAACTACAGGATGTGTCT
Organism: Sequoia sempervirens; assembly: GCA_007258455.2. Lineage (NCBI taxonomy): Eukaryota > Viridiplantae > Streptophyta > Pinopsida > Cupressales > Cupressaceae > Sequoia > Sequoia sempervirens. Next base: position 3,477 of record VDFB02389067.1, read on the forward strand.
CATGCTATAAAAGAAAAAGAATATGTGAAAATATCATATTAATATGTATATATTCAATTTAAAATTTATAATTCACTTTAAATATAATAAAAAAATAAAATTACCATTTCATCTGAGGCCTGCTCTACATGTCCTCTTGGTGGTGTAACTATGTCTGGGTTAGGGCTGAAAGTTGCACCAACAAAGTCCTACAAGATCAAAATTAAAGCATGTACAATTCAATTAGGTTAATATATACATATATATTCAAGTTTGCACATTTTTTTAGAAAGTTTTGTAAACAACCTGGAAATCAGTGGCCTCACGAGTAGCTGCAGCATCAAATGTTTGCCCAATGCCCATTCTTATTGTGGTATCAACCTAGACATACATGTACATATACATTTAATACTTATAATATTTACAAGTGTACATGCATGCGTTTCATATATCTAGTGAATTCAAAACTCATAAAATTGTAACTATACTAATGTAAACTTTAAACAAATTTACAATATGAATGTACCTACCCATGATCTATGTCGCTCGATAGTGGAGGAGTGCTTGACAATCCATCAGGAGGAATCGACGTGGATGCCGATTGAGTCACCTAAACCAACATGAATATTTGAAACATATATATGTGATTCAATTATAAATTTAAAACTCAAGTTAAATAATTTATGATTTCATATATAATTTTAAAAAATGAAATCAAAATACCCATAAGGGTTGCCAAGTATGACCGGTGTCGATATATGTATTCGTGGTACAGATGATTGCCCTTGCATCGAGGTGATAATACGTACACCAAAAGATGATTGTTAAAATGTGTGCAAACTTTTCTTTGATATATACAACCATAAAAAATGATATTATAAAATGAGGTTAGGTACATCTAGATGCATATTTTATACTGTGTCCTAGTGTCCTCGGGGGTGATGTTACGCTTCTGAGGAACTCTACAAATGAGCGATGGGATGAACCACGGAAGTCTCCAGTCCACACGAACTAGGTGCCTTTGATCGGAGTCCATAACACTTGATGACAACTAGTACATATGGGGGGCCGGGTCTACCGACCTCTGGAGCAATACTTGGACCAGCTCCATAAAACACTCCATCATCATAGTCTCTATGCTCCCCACCCACTATCACAGAAGCATGCTAATCAAGGTCTCCTGCGAGTGTAATAAGGGAACCTAATGTCCAGACCACAACTCAATGATGCACAAGTGCGAGAATGGGAGGACCAGGAGCAGCAAGAAGGGGTTGTGCATGCATGCGAGTGTCGAGGGATCAACCCTTGCCCTTAAATCTCTGTTGTGGCATGCCGCCACCAACACCTGAAATGATCTAAAATCAAAATGGTGGGCTTTGCCCCAAAACAAACTCTACATACAATTTTCTCAAAAAATACAATGGGCGCTCCCAATTAGCATGTGGGGGACTATCAAAAACCATATACCATCGATCCCAAAAATGTGCAATCATCTGCGGATGTACGCACCACCTCATGGATATTCTAGATTTGTTGGGTGGAATGGGTTGTCGGGTAACGGGGTCAAGAAAGTAGGGGGCTAGATGGGCTTTTATTATTTTAAGGTCTAATATTTGTTTATAAGAGAGACCATCAGAATAAAATTGTCTCATTTGTTCTCTCTCTCGTCTATGCCTATCAAGATCAGAATCAATCATCCTAATGGAATCAACAACATTTTGCATTACAGATGCAAAACGTCTCACATGTGGAGCAATCAATGCTTGACTCTGCATAGCATTGATTTGTGTCTGTAAGGATGCGACTTGATCATTTATTCGTGCTCTCAAGCGAGCCTCATCAGATGCCATAGGTGCTGGAGGTGGCATATGAGGGGGAGGTGGAGGTGGAGGTGGAGGTGGAGGTGGAGGTGGAGGGGGGGAGGGAGGCGGATCTGGCTATGGATCAGGTGGTGGATTGATGATATCATCAATGTTAAAATCATCCATGATATATGCTTGATATAATGTGCACCTGCATTTAAAATCATACAAAATAGGACCCATGTGCATACAAAAATTAAGATCATATATTTAATTGAAATAGGATGAGCAACATATATATTAAGCTCTCATATATTTAATTGAAATGCACATATATATACATTGATTGTTCAACTCAAGAGCATGTCCATACAAAATTAAAAATTAAATGTATGTACATGTACATTTAAAATAAAAAATACGATGCATAATTTGCATGCGTACAAATCATTAAACTAAACTATACATACATACATATACAAATTTCAAAATTTAAGAACTATTATGCAAATTTTTAATACATGCACATACATACTAAACAATAAACTTGAAACATTCACAAAATCTCATTTTATGTCTTTAACACACACACAATTTTTCAGCAGGAGAAATCATGATCTAATAGATAGTCATTAAATATATACTATTATATACTATTCATTATAAGTTCATAAATTCCACCAACTTCACAAATCCATGTCACTAAAAATATCCATATAGAACCAAAATCATAAATTCATGTCACTAAAAATATCCATCGTTCACCAAATTTATAAATTCATAACTATTTAAGATCATTGTTTGAATTTATACCAAGTTAAACCATTCAATATAAATGGCCTTAAATAATTGAATACAAATGATAAAATTATATGTAAGCCTCATTTATATGTCTAAGGCACATGTTATTTGAATGAAAATACAATTAACTAAATTGATATTGTATAATCTTGCAGGATCTTATTATTGTTAAATTTGGTTGGGCCTTGGGCAACTTTGATCACCAAATTTTAAGAACTTCTTTAATCCCCTTAAGAAATGTCATATTGTCAACCCCTTAAGAAAATTGAATTACGATTTAGGGTGACAGGATGGCTTAAGGGGATTTACGTCTAGTGAGGTCCTAGGAGAAAATGGCATGGCTCAAATGAATAAAATTTGGTGAAGTTGCCGAAGGCAACCAAATTTCATTAAGAGCCTTTAAAGAAAAAATGATGGCTTTAGGGTTTAGGGTTTAGACTTTAGAGTTTAGGGTTTAAGGTAATAGGATAGCTTAAGGGGATCTACATGCTGCAAGATCCTAGGAAAAAATTACATGGCATAAGGTAATGAAATTTGGTGGAGTTTCAAGACAACCAAATTTCATTAAGAGCCTAAGAAAAAATGATGGCTTTAGGGTTTACGGTTTAGACTTTAGAGTTTATTATTTAATTAGCTAAAATCCCCAAATCCTAACTTTTAATCAACCATTAAGGGGATAATCATGTCACATCCATAGCTTAAAATTAAAATAATTCCAAATCACCAATCCAAACTCAAACTAATGTAACTTACTTCCACTTCATCAAATCTAAAATGAAATTAATAATCTATCCTAGCCATCAAATCAATTAGACTAATCATAGCCATTCATTTCCAACTTAGACCTTCAATCCAAATTCAAATTAGCATTCAATTATTCCCATCTACCTAATCAAGTCAACACAAGCCCTCCATCAACCCAACCACCTACATTTAATTCTCTCTTCCCTCTCAAATTCAAATTCAAAAATTCTCTCATGATTCTAGTCCTTGATTCCAAAAAAACCTAGTCCTCCATTCCTTTCCCCTCAACTCTATAAAATAATGACATCCCCAAATGTTTCCATATGATAAAATTTGTATGTATATGTTATCACATTAGAGAACCAAAGAGCAACTTCAACACATACATTTAGAGCCATAAAAGAATGTTATGGAACATATTATATGCTTCTCTAATCTTTCATTATTTTATTTACCTTTCATTAGAAGTAGAGTATTGAGTTTGCACTTGCATTCTTGGTCTAGAATTTCTCTTCTGCACTAAGTACAAAAATATAATATTGGATAGCTTAGTATATCTTTCTCTTCTAATATATATTCCCTAGTTCTCCTTATCCATATTTGAGTATCTTAGCATATGTGTAACACGACATGTTAATAATATATCTCATATAAATGTAGGGATGTGTCGCTAATGTCATCTTCAAACATATATAACCAATAGGAGATACTATAAGGTATCCAATATAACTATACAACCTATATAGGTATGACATATGGTGACCTTTGGCTTTTTTTGATATGTCAAGGGTAGTTTTGCAAATATTAGTTTCTAGTGCTTTTGTGAGTTTTCACCACTTGTAAGTTTATTAAGCTACACTTTTGGGTTTTCAACCTAATAGGGATAAACCTAGTAGATTTTTTAGCTTTCCAGCCTAATGGAGATAAATCAAACCACACTTTTTGGTTTTTAGTTGCACCTATCAAGTTATTTGTTAGCTATTAAATTTACAAACATTCTAGGATTATAAGTCTACTATAAAATTTGATGTAAAATAGATTACACATTGAGCCCTATAATTTAATTACAACAATGAATAAATATAGCAACATTTAGTAGACATAATGAAAATCAAGCCATGATAGTAATATAGAGATAATATACAATGTTTAATATAGATAAGTTAAAGAATCATTTTACAAATATATATCTATATATTCACATCATTTTTGTTTTTTATTTAGATTTCAAATATATCCACCAATCCTCCTTATCTTACATTAACATAAACTCAAAAAACATAGTGGACATGTACACACATATAAAACTACATTAAAATAGTGTTAGATCTTACAATTTTTCAAGGCTTAAATTTCATCCTCTTAGACGATCACTCTTACTAAATCATTGGCATAAATTAGATGCACACAATGGCACATTAAAGGTTTATTCCTCATGTTGGATTCCCTATTTTATATAACTATATCTTTATTATCTAATTTAAATATATCTAAGCACAAATTTCTTTTATGTAACACATTGATAATTTCAACTCATTATAAAAACCAAATACAAATTTAAAGGGGGTACACTATATTTATAAATAAGAATTTAAGTACCATCCCTATCTCCATGGTGTGTCACTTGTTCACTAAAAATCCCTTACATAAATCATCTACTTAGGTCAATCTTATCTAGATTTTTCTTAAATATTAATATTCATAAAATATGGCACAAAGCATATTGATGCATTTCTATCCTTCCACATAAATCTATATAGTATCAAAATATAGGTAATTTTATGGTTAAATTGAATCTCTCTTAATTGTCAAATAATCCATTATGATTGAGGATGGGTGGATTATTATCTAGGATATATATGTATCTGGAAGTGTTTCCAATTGGAATTGCTATAATTATACTTTTATGGCATTCTAGATATTCAAAATAGTTTTCATAAATCTACCAAATAGACCCATTCTTGATATTGAACCTACATAATTTTAGGTATGTCCAATGAAAGATTACGGTCTAGGGTTCATAAATTTCAAATGCTTTAGTATTATGGGTTTAGATTTTACAGTTTAGGGTCTAGGGTTTAGCAAACTTAGGGTTTTAACAATTTTTTTTGTTCCAATTCAATTTAGGGTTTCAGTTTTAAACAATTAGGGTTTTTAATGATTTTTTTTCGTTTCAATTCAAACTAGGGTTTTCAAATTCATTTTTTTTCGTTTGATTTGAATTTAGGGTTTCAAAAAGCTCGATTTGGATTTGTAAATGCGATGTTTTATTTCATTTCGATCTCTAGGGTTTTGAAATGCAAATTTTTTTGTTTTGTTTCAATTAAGGTTTTCAAAATCAATTTTTTTTGGGTTTAATTGATCAATTTAAGATTTAAAAGTTAAAATTTGTTTCTAACACACAATTCAATGTTTTTTTTCTCAATTTTATTAAAAAACGTTTAAATTTCATTGAAAGTTTTCATCTAATTTGCAACTATTGAATTCTAATATAACAATTAAAAAAAGCATTAAAACGTGACATAAATTGAAAAAAAAACATGTAAATTAACGTATTTCTTTTAAAATTTCAATTCAAACTAAAAAAAAGTGAAGAAGTGGCGTACCTGTAGCTGATATTGATGTCGCTATCGCCAAGCAATTCGGGGTCCCGTTCGCAGCAGTGAAAACTGTTATTTTTTAAAAAAATAAATAACACTATAAAACGGGATCCCGATTTATATAACTCAGGATCCCGTTCTCTATAAATCGGGATCCCGTTTTTCAAATCGGGATCCCGTTTATTAAAAATCGGGATCCCGTTCCGTCCTCGTTGGTTGGGAGTCCGGCGGAAACGGGATCCCAATTTTTAAAAAGCGGGATCCCGTTTGGTCACAGGCTCGGGATCCCGAACCATAACGGGATCCCGTTTGGTCTCAGGCTCGGGATCCCGAACCGTAACGGGATCCTGCTTTTTAAAAATTGGGATCCCGTTTATTAAATCGGGATCCCGTTTCTTCCATGCCGATTTCAATTTTTTGGCTAAGGCAAAAAACTTCCACGTTTCATGGACTCAACTTCTTGCACACACCCATATAGAACTTGTGGGAGGTAAAACCACAAATGGTAAACCAAAACAAGAGGTACAAAATCACTTGAAAAAACCCACACCCCCTTCTTGGAAGTCCAAAATTCATGAAAAAATATTAAATAAAATTCACAAGGCTCCAAGATGGGTGCCTAGCCCATAGCCTTTTCAACTTGTGCCTTTTTAGATGCTCTAGTGACTTTTTAGCTTCCCGATGGAACACCAACATATACCTCTTTTGGGCTTTAAAATTGGATGCCCCACTCATGACCTTTTACATTCCCAAAGTGGATGCCTAGGAGAGAGACTTTATCCATAATGATGTGTAACCTCCACTAACATTAAATCCTCTCTTAGAAATATAATTACAATATGTCAATATTTAATGAATTTCTCTCATGTCCCCTAGAACACATTCCAAGAAACATGGAGAAATATGAATGACATGGGTTTGCAAGGTTAATGTCACCTAACCTGATAAGGACATTTTGGCCCATAAACATCTCTTATGTGGTGTGTGATCATCTTCTATGTTATCTTCTTTCTATTATTATGTGTGTGGATCTTGCCAACTGGTATCAAAGCTATAATTTGGGTAAATGCTACAAATCATTTTTTTTATATTTTTTACATTTCTAAAAAGCTCATGAAAATTTATTAGGGGTATATTATTTTTATTTTGGTGTTGAGGTTGAGAACATTATTAAATGATCAGGTAAAAGTTTGGTTATCTAGATTTGTTATTAAGGTCATCTAATAAAAGGATTTCTATTAAAACCCTAGTTTCAATGGGGCCTCCTAATTTTGATGGAAGTGGAAGTGCATTAGAATGAGTACAAATATAAATATCTTATGGTTAAAGTATATCATGAGACATAAATTTTGTGCTACACTTAATAGGTGAAGCTACACAATGGTATGCATTATTGTGTAAGGATATTTGTTCTTTGGAACAAGAACAAAAATACAAAGAAGAAGGAAATAAAGAAGAAAAACAAGAGCAATAACATGAAGAATGAGAAGATGAAGAGAAAGAAGAGGAAGACGAACAAGAAGGAGAAGGAGAAGGAGAAAGAGATGAAGGATACAAGTTGATTCACTTTATTTCCAAGGCGGAAAGATTCAATCCTTTAATTTCATGAAAGTATTAAAAAAGAAAAGGTTTTTTTTGTAAACCTTAGTAGCAAGTATAACTTCATTAGCATAGAATTAGCTAGGAAACTCTAGGTACAAATAAAACACATCAATGATTGATGTGTTTACACAGTTAGAAAAACCTGCTCTGATACCACTTGATGAAGGGTACTCCCCTTACAATCTAAAACTCACAAAAACAACAGATAATGGCACAAACAAAGTGCAAGAAGGAAAACAAATATTTTCTATTATCACTAAAATGAAAATGAAATTACAACATTTTATTTGCCATCACATGGGCTTTTTGATTACATAAATCTGCAAATCTACAAATCGGAGCCGCCATCTACTCTGCTCTCGCTTCCTCTCTATAGTCCCCCTTTACATCCTTTATTTGGAAGGTGTAACTGCCCTAGAATCTTCTAGAAAGTGTAACTTCCTCAGGAAGATATTTTGAAATTTTATTAATTTTGGTATTACAACTTCGCGAGGTCATAACTTTTGATCTAACCATCGAATTTTCAATTATAATACCTTTTCAGAAAGGTCTCAAGAAAATCATGTGCTATAATGTAAGGCCTAAAGGCCAACTACTTTCATTTTCCACCAATTTTTAGGCCCATTCGGGGCCTCTAAGTGCCTCAAAATTGACCTTGAAGATTTTACTAGGATTTTTGAAAATTAAAATTTTAATCTCTCAAATGACAAATGGTATTGAAGTGATTTCTTTGCCATTGGCTTCAATTTACCATTCTGGAGGTCTGTGTAAGATTTCGTGTCCAACTGTGCATAAATGCAAACTTACTATAATAGTAACCCTACCAAATTTAGCCCTTATTGAAAAGAAACAACATTTTTTTTGGGTGATGCAAGATTGCTCTTACACCCTGGATGCTCCTACATTAGACACCTGAGGTAATTTGAAAAGTGACCCTGTCACTTCTTAAGAGTTAGAGGGAAACCAAAATGGTTAACCTCAGACTCATATAACCATGATGAATCTTCAACAGACCTTCCATCCATTTCACCAAGTACTCTGCATATTGCCTGTTTCTTGTGCTTCTTCCCACACGGCTATCCAAAATGTCTTCTATCTCCTTTTCTGAAGTAGGTGCTGGAAAGTTCCACTGTGCCTCTATTATTTCTTCATCAATTCCTCCCTCATGATATTTTGTTAAATCTGAGATGTTAAACACAGGTGAAATATGAATTGCATCAGGAAACTCTACCTCGTATGCATTTCCTGAATCATGCTTCTTCAAGATCTTGCATGGTCCAAACTTCTTCATCTTCAACTTGTTGTATGTACCAACTGGAGACCTTTCCTTTCACAAATGAACCATGACTTCATCTCCTACCTGGAACTCCTTATACCTCCTTTTCTAATCCGCCTTAGCCTTATACTAGGAGTTCATCTTATTGATATGTTTCTTCACCTCAACATGAAAATTCGTCAGGTGTTCTGCAAAATCTTCAACCTAAGCACTACTCTTCTCTCCTTTATCCATCTTTCTCAGTTCAGAAGAATTCCTCCAACTACTCCCATATACAATTTGGAATGGTGATTTACCAGTGCTCTTGTTGACAAAATTCTTATAAGCAAGTTCTTCCAATGGTAAAATCAAATCCCATCCCTTTGGTTTATCTCCTACTAAGCATCTTAGCAGGTTACCCAAACTCCTATTGACCACCTTTGTTTGTCCATCAGTTTGTGGATGGTGAGCAGAATTGAACTTCAAATTTGTCTTCAACTTCTTCCATAAAGTTCTCTAGAAATAACCAACAAATTTGGTATCTCTGTTTGAAACTATACTCTTCGATAAACCATGTAGTCTCACCACCTCTCTGAAAAACAACTCTGCAATATGAACAACATCACTGGTCTTATGACACAGAATGAAATGTGCCATCTTTGAAAATATATCCACCACCACAAATATGAAATCATGCCCTCTTTGTGTCCTCAACAATCCAAGGACAAAATCCATACTAATGTCCTCCCATGGCCTCTCAGGTATAGGTAATGGTTGATACAATCCAATATTCTAACTTGTTCCTTTCACCATCTAACATACTCTGCAACTTTGTACAAACTTCTTCACATCCTGTTGTAATTGTGGCCAGTAATAATTCTCGCTAACAAGAGCAATGGTCTTATCTCAACTGAAATGCCCAACCAATCCTCCACTATGCTTCTCCTTGATTAGATTATTTCTCATAGAACTCCTTGGAATGCACAATTGGCTTCCTCTAAACAACATTCCATCTTGGATTAAGAAATCCAACCATCTTGTCCTATCCAATGTAACATGTTCCAAACAAGCCTTCCAAGCTTCTGTAAAGTCTGGATCTTTTGGATACAAACTTTTGAGTTCGTTGAACCCAACAACCTCTATATTCATCTCTATCAACAAATTTTTTCTTCTACTGAAGGCATCTGCAACTCACTAACTCATTTGACTGCAAAATCCGACGAAAATGTCTAACGAAATATGTATAATTTGATGTATCGTCAGGTGCTTGTAAAATTTGATGTGTAATTTTCATTTTTTTAAAAGTTTATCCTCGACATTCGTCAAAATTTTGACGAACCTGGGTTTCGTCAAAATGCCTACTATCAGTTTCGTTGAAATTTTGACAAACATGAAAAATAAGAAAAAAATAAAATTGTGGCCAATATAAAGAAAAGTGAGTTCGTTGATTTATTGCAACAGTGTTTTGCTCTACTTGGAGATAGTTTGTGGAGAACTAAGGACAATTTTCTTAGAAAAAATTAGAAAAAATTCAAGAAGATATCGCCAAGTTGAGGGTAGTCATTGTCTTTTTGCAGAATTCAGTTGTGAAGTCATATTTGTAGTTCCAGGTTTGAAAATCATATTTTAAAGCAACATCTCATCGATTTCATTTTTAGAGGTTTAGGGTTTTGAGAATTTCATGTCCAGATTTTGTTGTGTGGAATCACCATAAGATCACAACCAAGGAACGGATTCTTGTGACTATAATTATGTGATCCATAACTCTATTGGTCATGTGGCACAGTTGTGCTATAACAAATACAAGATGCATTCATGTGTGACCCAAGTTTAATGTGGCTATGTTGTGATAGAAATGTAGGCATTCATATAATGTAGTTAATTCAGGTTGTATAATGTAGGTGTCAATCATCATTGGGTGCATTCAAGTTGTCTCAAGTTTAACAGGTTAGGATGTAATTATAGCATGATCGAAGAGTGATTACCTCTTGCTGCAATAAAGAGCCTATAACTCTGGTTGATATGCAGAGTGGTTGTGTTATATCAATTATGTAGTGCATTCAAGCACAACCCATATTTAATGGGCTATTCTAGAGAGTGAAATATTTTCTAAACCTTATGAATGTTACTTAAAAATGTATAGCTTAAACTACAAACCAAGTTTGTTACATACTTGAATGCAATCTTGGGTTACCGCAAACTATAATAATGTGATCTGCTAATAACCATTATGGAAAGTATTAAAGCAAGACCCATGCTATATAGGATACATTTCCCTGATCAGTTTATACCTTAATGATCAAACACAAGCTTCCCACACACTATGGAATACAATCAAGATCATGCCTGGCTTTGGCCAAGACAACTAATTTTCAACTAAGATTTAAGGTTATTTTTAATACCAGCAGAAACAGGTAAGAGCATGATTAGGGTACAAACCCTAGGCCTCAGAGTAGAAACATAAACAATAACTATAGCAGATTAGTGAGGTTGCAATACAGAAAGATTGAGACATTGTAGGTAATAACAAAATCTTGCAATCTAAAGATTGTAGCCAATAACAAGCACACTATGTAGCTTAGTGACATTTGTAAATGCAATCTACGGTAAGAAGAATGACAGTCACTTGAGATGTGATAGTCAAAAAGAGGTTGAGCAGTGACAAGATAATAAAGCTCAAACCTTGCATAGTAAAGTGGATATTTTAATAGTGATTTTCCTTACCCCCTTGCTGACCTTAAGAGTTTTTCAAATGCTTTTGGTAGTTTTAGACAAGGAAAATGCAATCAGGGAATGACTCTCCAAATGAAGTAACAGTGGTAATCATAGGTTCAATGTTTCTTCTTAGCAATTAATGTATAATGGAGGTAGTGGATTGCATGTTTGAGTACTGTTTTGAGACTCATCAAAGATGGGAGAATAGTGAATAATACCTTGTGGACTGTGAAGTAGTGTCAATAAGGTTGAAGGATCTTAAGATCTACAATACTATGAAACAATGAGTCCCTTGTAATAAGTAGGCAGTCTATAGGGCATAGTTTGATTTTATAGAAGGATGCTCATGAAAGGAATCTTCAAGTGATAGTGAGTGAGTTGTTTGAGATTGCAGCTGAGGGTGCAATACCCAATCTTAAAGGAAGTTAGCAAATCAGTAAATGTGCAAGAAAATCAAATCATACACAACAAACAATTCACAATGTTATCTTGCATAATGCCTTGAGTTTGAAGACAAAAATCTCATTGTATCTTGATGAAAGTGGTGAGCTTAATGGTCAATCACTGGCAACCATGATTTTAAAACATGCTATTGTGCTTATGGAGGCAACATTTTAAGCAAGGCAGTGAGTGGTGGTTTGGAACAATGGCAGGTATGAAAGACTTGCTTTATATGCATACTATGCAGTCTAGCTTAAGACACCATTCTTAGAAGAGATTGAAAGTGGATTATGGAACTCAAGGGTTACCATGAAAAGGATTAAAACAAAGATTGAGATCTATTTAAAATCCATGGTCATGAAAATATTAAAGATGTCACATGCAAAACCCTAGTAGCTGGAGTAATGAATACAGTGTCAAAGAGGATAGTGTGCTAGGGCAGATTTAGGAGATCTCCACATTATTTAATTATAGGGAAATACATCATTTATTTATTTTTTTAATTAAAAGAAATCATTCTAAACCCTATATAGGATACATTGATACTTCAAAAGTCTCTGAAGGAATTTGAGATTATGCAAATATATGTCAAGTAAATACCTAGATTTCAAATAGTAGCGGGAATAATCACTAGTACAAAAGCAATAATATATATGACTAAATAAACTACTAAAAATTGCATATATATGACTAATTTTGGTCACGTGACCATTAGTAATTTATTGCCGGTCATTTATAATGCGAGCAAATTTATGACTAAACTATTTTAGTCATTTATTTAGTCATATATTTTAGTCATTAATTTTAGTCACATGACTATTTTAGTGGTTTATTTGTAGTCATTTATAACACCACCAAATTTATGACTAAACTATTTTAGTCATTTATTTATTCATTGGTTTGGTCATTGATTTAGTCGTTAATTTAGTCATTTATTTAGTCATGGTAGTGATTTGTTTAGTCGTATATTTAGTCATTAATTTAGTCATTGATTGTTGTTAACTGGTCATTTATTTAGTCATGGTAGTCATTTATTAGACATATATTTAGTCATTACTTTAGTCATATATTTAGTCATTACAAATCAAATCTAACTTAATTAATCCTCCCAAATTAATGCATATAAACTTCAAGTATCATAGATATTCAAATGTTGAAGAAGCACCATGAAATGTAGACTAAAATTCTTGAACAAATATGTTTGATCAAACACAAACACAAACACAAACAACACAGTATTTATGAGTGGAGAAAAAACCACTCTAAAAATTTACTTTATTAAGCCTAATTGGCAAATCAAAATTTCATTGGTTACATTCAATGTCTTAGTGACACTGTACAACTTACTGACACTATATAAACAGAATACTCCTATTTTCATATACTTATATTGTTTTCCCTTTCCTTAACTGCAGTCAAGGGCAGCGACCTCCTATAGGGTCTCGACCCATTTAATCCCCTTGCAAATCCACAACTTTCCCGCCGCTATTTTTTTTGGCTCCTCCAAACTCTTCCTCGTTGGTATTCACCTTTTACTTCTCCAATTTGGAGCTGCAACCTGAAAATAAGGTTTCAAAATTTGCACGTCAAAAACATATTTGGAAGTAGATTTTTATCAGATATTGTAGTTGAAAGTTCCACTAATTATAATAAAGATAAATAGTTTTACTTTTCTGCATCAATTAATGCAATTTTGATAACTTTTAGAGGATCGACAATGCTAGCCTTTATCATATCAACATACTCAATTGCAAGTTGCAACACAACATTAAACTTATTAATTAGACTCAACATCTAAGAAAGAAAAAAAAACTTCAAACATTATCAATTTAGTTTCCTCATAGCTTTCCTCTAGCATATCTAGAACCTCTTTAGATGTTCCATCCAACTCTCATCACTCCCATACAGGTAGAATTGTGTATGTCCATCAAACTATCATATTTCCCATAGAGTTAGAGCTAAATTAATTTAGAAATCTTTTCTTGTTGAGCAATCCAATTCCCCTAGCAAGCCTAACATATAGACAACCTCCCTTACATTCAAAAATTTACTCAAGGATGTCATTTTTAGTCTCATAAATCAAAATAACCTTATTTTTCATTTGTCAAAACTACATAGTTAATAGAAAAAAAATCAATGGAAAAAGAATGAGGAAAAATAATTTACCTCTATATTATTAGGGGTGATCAAATACTGCTTAAATCTACAATCAGAAACCATCCTATGAGATACAACCAATCCTATCAGATTAAAACAAGAACTAAAACCTTCTTGGGAAATCACAACAACAATACCTGAAATCAATCAATGGTTGAATGTAATTTTGTCCAAACATGTAGTAATCAAAAGGCTCCTGTATTGCTCTATAATAATTAGAAAATGTGAAAGGATCCTGAAATAAAGGAATAAATAGAAGAAATTATGCATTTGTTCAAATGAGTAAATATAGTGTAATGTGTTAATTGTTTTTTCTTTACATCATTTAGGAAATAAAGCATAAAAAATTACATAGAGAGGATTTGAAGCAGCAAACCTCAAACTATAATAGAATCTGGTCAAAAGTTGTTGCCATGTTTGAAAGGACTGTTTCTTTTGCATTGGGATTCCCACTCTCAAAAACCTGACAAAGGCAATCCAGATACATGACCATAAGAAAGATACAAAATTATCACATTAAAGAGAGGAAACAACAAGCACTCTATTAAAATTCCATTCCTACCTCAAAATCTACTGCTTTGCAAGAAAGAAAAGCATTTCAGGCAATTCCAAAGCAATACTTTCATATTTTTTTATTAAACATCAATATAAAGACCTTTGTTTTGTTGCTCTTACGGGAATTTTTTAACTGGGAATGAAACTATTTCAACATTTAGAAAACCACGTTTGACAGGTATACAAGGTATTGGAAATGCAAACTTACAGACTATTTGCAAAAATGCTTTTACATTTTAAGATAGAGAAATTTCATTATGTGGACTTGCTTTAGTGCAAAGACAAACTAGAGTTGATGACCATCACCAGCCAAGCGTGTGGCTTCAGGAAGGTTTAGAAGGTTGGTCGCTGCCCTTATTCAAGGGTAAAATCTATTACTAGTTATGATATTGCTATCAGGATTCAACCGTGTAGTTTCGAGTCAAACTCATTGACCCATGTTTCATGAGTAGTGGTTCAACAAGAACCCATATCTCATGATATCAAATGGTCCACTTAGCACTCATTGCATCTAGGTGATGCTCACAGAGGTGAAGCACTGGTTCGTCCCGGGAGGTCACCCATCCCAGTACTGCTCCAACTCAAGCGCGCTTAACCAGGGAGTTTTCTCCAAGGTTAAGCCCGCTTGAGTTGTTGAACCACTACTCATGAAACATGGGTCAATGAGTTTGACTCGAAACTACACGGTTGAATCCTGATAGCAATATCATAATTTGACACGCTGTGGAAAAATAGCTCCTACTTATCAATCTATTACTAGGTCGCTAACAACACTATCTCAACTCCAACATCCAAACCAGGTTGGGATTCTTGTTGTCTATGTAATAAATGAACAAAAAATGAATGTAAATGTAGGTTAGTGTTGTTGTAGTAGATTCTGGAAAGATATATTGTGTTTACTTGGTCACTGTATCATTTTCTGAGTTCAAACACTTCATATCTGCTATGTTCTAGTCACATCAATCTACACTGGTCCTTTGTAGATCATAATAATTTTTATATCCTCTTTTTGCCATAGCTATTTTGCCGTCATGTACCAATTGACATAGCCTTGGATGAATTATAGAAACCCAGATGGGAAGCTGGTTTAGGCTAGATAATTAAGGAAACTAAAGTGATTATAAAACAATCTAATTTATTTAGAACATTCACGATCAATTTTGTATTTCTTTTGATTAAGAGTGGATGATTCTAATAGTGGTTAATGAATAACCTGTGACCAAATAAAATAATATAAGCTTGAGGAATTAAAGGGGTCCTAGGAACTAAGATAGATGAGTAAATAATCTTGATGGTCTGATTGCTCAATGTGTTATATGAGCAGTATTAAAACTTTGGAAATAACATGTAGCCAGGGTACGAGTACAACTTGAAGCTCATATTTTGAACATAGTTCTCTCTTCACTGTAATAAGACATTGTTGTTATCCTGTGTGAATCCATGAAGGTGAAAATATTCTAGGAGGAAAGTGCATTAAAGGGTCAGTAAAATTACTTCAACCCTGTTGTCCTCTAGTCCTCTTGTGCAAAATTTATTTGAATATCCAGTTGAAGATGAATCTCCTCCTAAAAGGAGTTGAATCCTTTGTTTAACTTACAGGACAGTAATAGCAAGCAATACCATGCTAGGGGTACAGTAGCAGATTATTTACTGGATAATAAGGTCCTAAGTTTACAAGGCCATATGAATGGTTGATTGTTGTATTAAAGCAGTTATAAATTGATGAGATTAAATCATCATGGATCATTTTGCTTACCTTGGAAACCCACACTCTGCCCTGAAAACTTTATGTAAATTACCCATAATAGGCCTAAGCATGTAATATGAAACATGGTTAAATCTCACATCAGCTAGTGCCCAGGAGTCTCATGTTTATTCTTTTCCCTTGACCTAGATTTTGAGGGGTTAAGTTAACTAGTTTGGAATAGGAAATTGCATCCAAAAGTCTATCAAGTCACTTTTCCCCTAAATCTCCTTTCAAGTTATTTGAAGGAAGATCCGATGCAAAGTCTAGGTTAACCTTGATTTGGTCAGATGCGAGTCTCAAAATCGTGACCTTAAATCCATTGGAGTTAACCAAGGGATGTCAAGTTTAAGCCACAAGAGTGGTGGGTCATGCAGTGGGCCCCAATTTAATCCCTATGAGATTTTCCTTAAAAGTGTGTGGGCTAGCACGCATTTAGAGTCATACCAGTGTTCACTCTGAAGTAGTTCACCCCAATGATTGGCCTATTCAGAACCTAGAGCAAAATCCCTTATGAACCAGATTTTAAAGGGACTTCCTATCATTTTTGTTTCAAAATTTACTCAAGATTGCTCCAAGAAGAAATGGAGTCGAAATGTTTTTTAAACCTGATTAAGACCCATTTTGGGTCTAGCTCTTTCATGAGTCTTGGTAAACATCAACTTAATCTCTGAAAGGTAGTTGTGCAAAAGTCTCTCATCTGGTTTTGGAGGTAATACAAGGTTAAGCTAGGTGTACCCTATAAGGGACAGTGGGACACTACTTGTCATTGGATCTACATCAAAAGAACCGATATGAATATCTTTAACAAATAAATGACAAAGAATAACAAATCTCAATATGCAATAACTTAGATATACATCCAACTCGATTAGCTGATAAAAGTGGTCATCAGAAGCATACCCCTTTCATCAAAGATGTCCATAATATCACAAAAAAACCAAGAAAGAATAGTCCAAAACCCAAATCTTAAGTAACCATTTTCTTTAGCTTAAGGCTGAGGCAGCAAGGGACCTACATCCTTCACATTTTCCTCAGTGAATGCATTTGTGATCAGCTTTAAAAGCAAATTGTGAACCATCTCAGCTGCATGAGGGCCATGGCTGAAAATATCATAAATACATCTGAACAATTGCTCCACAAAAATAGCCAGTCCAATCCAAAAATCCATAATATCTGCAACAGGTTTGATTGGTCAGGGCATTCTCCACCATCTTGCCTTTCCCACTTCTTCATGAGTGAAATTCTAGACTTGAACTAGAAATTTAATGGGTGAGCTTAAATTCATTAAGAGGAAGTATGGACAACCAATAGAGGAAGAGTGAGAGGAGACTTAACATTATCAAACATTGGATTGGTTATATGCACCTTGATGGCAGCTATATCTTTGTATATTTCAACTCCTCTATAACACAATCTTTGTATTTAACCCATTTCCCCAAAGATACCCAATAATCAAAGCTTGATTGAGTTCAGTGAAAACTATTGCTTTTTAAAACATGAAGAGACAATAACAGGTAGCACTCGGGTCCGAAGAAAAAAGAATTAGGAAGAGGTATCAACTTAGCAGCAACAAATGTTTTGAATCATTTACTAAGCCCAAAGTTTTCATGTTACAGAGAACAACACCTAAAACCAAAGCATTTATGTTTGGATTTACTGAATTGCAATCATGATGACCAAGATGGTGTGGCGTGGGTAAATAGTTTGATGATGTTGTCGGTTCTAGGTATGGATGGTTTCAAAGGGACAACATAGAAGTTTCTGAAAATTCATAGATCAGAATAAATGTGCCTAACATAAAAGAAGGCTTACAGGGTACCATGCTGGATGCTAGGCAGCAACAAGGAGGAAAGAACCAAGTTCTCCCCCAGGATGCCAACATCTCAAAATGGATGGGTAGTAGCTAGATGTATTTAGTTGGATTTAATCTTTGGTTGTCTTGGTGTGGGTTGTTGGTGTTCATTTTTTCCTAACTGTGTGCCACTGTGTTGCTGGGCTGAGTAGTGATCGACCAAGCTATGCTTGGTGTGTGGTCAGTCGTATGTCAATGTCTGCTTGGGACTTGGCCCCAGGTTTATGGGGAAAAAGAAAATTCTCTATGTTGGGTTACAATAATTGCATCCAGTTAAATGCTAGCTTTTTGGAAATGCTAAGGTAGTGATTAGAAAGGTACTTGTAGTTTGTTCCACATGGTTGGAACTGTATGTGAAGAATAGATAGAACAAGGACAAATGTGTTTTTCTTGGCCATAGCATAGAATAAAATGCTTATGAATTATATGATCCACAAGAAAAATTTAAGTGAAGAATTTATACCTGCACAAGGTTTTCTTATTGACAGAAAAAGCATGCCTGCAAATTGGAAAAAGGATTCATATGGATTAATATGAGTCTCCCAACAATGTTACAAGAATGTTTTTTTTTTTTAATAAAAAAGAGGGTAAAAACTTTATTGAATCATAACAGCATTACAAAGTCCAAAGAAGGAAGCCACAAGGGGCCAAAAACAACAAGAATTAATTCACACCCAAGAAGCACCTCATATCCTCAGCAACCCACTCCTCAAGAACAGGGGCCATATCAGTAGGGAGATTGCCCCAATCATCCACAGACCAAGAATCAGTCTTTTTTGACGCCCATCTAGCTAGCCCATCAACCACCCTATTCCACTCCCGCGAAATATGGTGGAAAACAATGGACTCCAAAGGGTAAATGAAATATCACGTTTGACAACCCACTTGACTAGGCGCGATTCACATCCTCAAATTTTGATTATTAACATATCAATAACCACACGAGAATCGACTACAAACAATCATGCATCAGGGAAACCCGCCGCTCAGCAGCCAGAAGATAGCTAGCCTCCATAAGATTATTAGTTTGCAAACCACGATACATAGAAAAGAAGAAAACCACCACTCCAAGGCTATCTCTACCAATACCACCAACCCCAGCATGCCCAGGGTTACCCCTAGAAGACCCATCTGTATTAATTTTTAACTCCCCTAGAGCAGGTGGGCACCAAAAGCCCTCACGAGCAACCCTCTCACGCCCACGCCTACGATGCACTTTGCTCATAATACACTTCCCCCCTGTGGCAAGACCCAGGGAATTTACAACACCCAAGTCCCCAGGAGAAATCAGCACAGACAAGTCGCACTTTGCAGTCAAAGTCTCCAGCAAAGCCCCAAGAATTCGCCTCCAAAGTTGCCCCATGAGCAATTTTTTATCCAAGAATATTCTTCTGTTACGTTCCAACCAAATTTTCCAAACAATCAAACTAGGACCAATGCTCCAAGCAATTTTAAGAAAAGAGGATGTAGCAAGAGAAGAACCCTGTCTCTTCCAAAAATCCTCCAAAGAAGAGACATGGCAACACGGTAAGCTCCAAAGATTCCACCAGTGATGCAAGATAGTCTTAACAAAAGAGCACTGAAAAAATAGATGTGATAAGCATTCATCATGCTGACCACATAGAATGCACATGGAGGGGCCCTGGAACCCACGTTTGCAAAGATTATCCCAAGTAAGACACTTACCTTGAACCGCGAGCCAAGAGAAAAAATTACACTTAGGCCAAGCAAATTTATTCCAAGCATGCTTCCACCAAGAAACCTGGGAGCTTCCAAAGACCTGTTTATCCAAACCCTGATAACCAGAGGCAACCGAAAATTTTCCTTTCAAGTCGGGTCCCCAAGCAAGCACATCAGCCCCTTGGAGAGAATTGCAGACACGACTCGATAAAATCTTAGCAAGCTCTTGACGATCCTCCACTGCACCACCAGGAGGCCAATCCAAGGGGCTCTTCGACCTAGACACAGAAATTTGACCCAAAGATTGTTGAGATTTAAAATCTGCCACATGACTCCAACCTGCCTCCACAAAAATCTGGCACAAATCTTGGAG
>VDFB02389069.1:0-31731 GCA_007258455.2 Sequoia sempervirens
AATCAAACCCTTAATGAAACAATGAAATGAAAGAGGATGATAAACTAATAACATGCAATTGCTATCAACTTACCAAACCCTTGATAATGCAAATCTGAAGTAATGTCAATGGATGCTCCAAAGTGCCTGAATAATGCTTGATAAGATGTAAGATGCTTGAATACTCTAGATGTGTAAATGAATGCTTGAATGAGTGCGGAGATGTAAAATGAGGTGAAAATTGCCTATTTATACAATCTTGTGCCTTAGTTACCCATTCATACTTCATCATAGGCCGACATCAAGTATTTTTGAATAAAAACCTAAAAGAAAATTTAAAATATTTTGAATTTGGAGCCAAGGGGGACTCATTCACCACCCATGGTGAATGGGTCCCACCTAGGACTTGAAAATGAGTGTCGAGAATTAAGTTGCATTTAATGTTGTTTGTTGGGTTAACATTCAAAAATACACTTAATTAAGACATGTGAGGGCATAAATGGGTCAAATAAAACATAAGAAAGGGGTAAATGGTGAAGTGCCTAGAAAAACATGAAATCTTGTTACAAGACTTTACAACACTTCAAAATAGGACTTGTTTAGTGATGAAAAGGTGATTTTTAGGTGAATCGTAATGAATAGAGTATAGAAGAATGTAGAAATGTTTTACAACACTTCACAACACCTTCACAAGATTTCATTATTTGAATTTTAGTACCTAAATATGCATGTTCAAGCCATGTTACATCATAAAATTAGAGAAAAATAGATCAAACACCATAAAACAAGACCTAAAAGGCCATGAAAATGACAAGGGGCCATTTTTCTACAACACATTTAGTCCCCACTTTAGTGAGAGGATGAACTTGCTTCAAACTCACACTTAAGTGGCCATGAACATCGAGAGGAGGGTTCAAATGCAGTTATGTTAGGAAGATGGAATAACAATGATCAAGAGGGTGATCAAGACCCTAGGATGAAGATCCCATGGAAAACTAAGCATAAGAACAAAGGAACACACAAGTGTTGAAATGAATTGGATGAAGCTTCGATCGTCTGTCCAATTAGTTGTGGATTAGATCTAGGCTAATTGAGAAGGTGTACTCACTCTAGGGCAACATAACACATGATGGTCCCCCAGGTGAGAAGGCCCAAATGTACTCACTCTAGGGCCACGAAACTTCTAACTGTCCGTAGGGTGAGAAATCCCAAAAAGGTAAGATGAATACGCTAGTTGGTATGCACTCACAAACACAAAGGTGGCTATGGGGAAAAGTCGTGCTGTTAGGTCAGCTTCTCGCTCAACCATATCAAAGTTATACCTCCTAATAACTTTAACAAGGTGCCACAAAGAAAAATGTCATGAACAAAAGGAAGGTACCACAGTCATGCAAGTGCGTTATGCAAGGTGGCAAAAAAGTAAAATGTAAAATGTAAAAGATGTTCAAAGGAGTCTTGTTAATTTTATGCAAGGTCAATCACTTAGGGAACATTGTGCCTAATGTCTCCAAGAGAGGACCAATCAAAGAATAGTATATTCAAACCTTAGGGGATGCAGTGTGTCAAATCAAGCCACCAAGTGGAATGTAATATGCTAAGATAGATCACAATTATGAAGGACATCATACCCAATGTCATCCACAAAGTTACGAATGCATCACATAAATGACAAGGCTACACTATGAACCAAGAATGCAAATGAATTAATGGTAATGTATGCCCCGCACTTTAAAGGAATTGCTACACATCGTTCTGTGAGCAATTACTTTAAAGTAGAGAAGGAAATAGAATGCAAAAGGAAAACAAGACATGAGAGCCAACTTGGAAAGCCCTATGCCAAGTCATATGTTTCAAGGTTAGGCTGCGTCATGTCAAGGAAAATGAAAAACAAAGAAAGGGAGTTGTCCCCCCAAAAAAGAACACACCAAACACACAAGGGATCTATGGATTTGGGGTGAATATGTGGGTAAGTACAAGAAGTTGAGTCCACGAAATGTGGAAGTTTTTCCTTAGCGAAAAAAATGAAATCAACATTGCAAAATTGGGATCTCGCTTTTTAAAAACAAGATCTTTTTTTTTTAAAACGGGATCCTGAGCCTAAATTAAAAATGAGGATCCCGCTTTAAAAAAATCAAAAATCAAAATCTTTAAAATTTTTTGTTTTTGGAAGATTTAAAATAGGATCTGTTTTAAAATTTTCCAAAACGAGAATTTCCAAAATGGAAAAGTTTTCAATATGGGATCCCATTTTGAAAAACTTTCCATTGAAAAATTCAAACGGGATCCCATTTTTAAAATTTTCAAAAATGGAAATTTCCTATTTTTGGCAATTTTGAAAACAGGATCCCATTTTAAATAAACAAAATGGGATCCCGTTTCCAAAAATTTGAATTTGAATTTGCTTTGTGATAAGGTTTTTGCTTTGTAGTTTGGTTCAGGAAAAGCATTGGGAATTTGAACCTAGGCCTTCAACCTAGTTTGACCTGCAAGTTGAAGGTCCTAACAATGTTAGAGAAAAATATCGAGTTTGGACATATGGCTAATGGTATTTTTTGTAGAATTTTTTGACAAAATTAAAACCCATTTTAGATGAGACAATGCATATTCCAAATATGTAATTTTTTTTACAATTGGATTATTTTTTCTATTTTTCAATTAATTTCTGATGAAATTGGTCCATAAACTTTAAATATTAGGGTTTTAATATTTTAATAACTTTTGATCAACATAACATTTTGACGAATGGATTGCACGAGAAAAAACTTTAGACAATTTTTTCAATTTAAAAAAAATAAAAAAATGATAAGTTAAGGTCATCTTATGCGTGTCGTACACGATAATTTTTCAAAACGACAAATATGCCTAATAAAAAATTAACAAAAAAAATCCAATAAAAAATTACAAAAAAATATCGAGAACAAGCTTCAGTGAGTCACAAATCTTTTCCCAAAAGGATTTAGAAAAATACGATAATTTAGGTCAAAATATGGATGTTGTACATGTGCACGGTATGGTATAAAAAAAGACTTTTAAATAGTGGTTTTTAGAAACGCCTATTGAAACTCAATTTGTACAATCTGGGTATTGAAATAAATTACATATTTGGAAACTAGACTCCGAGTACTACATTTTATGATTGATGAATTTTTTGAAGATTTCATCTCTAAGTGCTTCAAATTTTAAGGTCAAATGTGTCAAATGCTGAAAATCAGGGAAAACACTTCCACTTTTTGGCCAAAAAGTGGACTTGACTTCTTGCCAACACCTATATTCATTGCTGTAATGTTCTTATGAAAGAGCTTGGAACTGCCATCTGTAATGCCCCGCTGCGCAAACCCCAAAGGAACAAGTAAATATGCAACAATTTTTTTTTTTAAAGAAGATAATAATTGTACTTAAGTATTCCAACATAACAATGTTAAGTTGCACAACTAAATCCCTTGGGGTACACGAGGTGACATTACTACACTAACCCAAAACAAAGATAATAGATTAACCAATAATTAAACAATTACATAAAATCATTCATTCACACATCACCATTTAAAACGTCCATTAACAATAACCACCTTAATAAAAGTAATCCATAATAAACCATACATGCAAAACACAAATGAATTAATCATAAAGATAATAAATATATATATATATTTCGATAGATACAATTCAACATGATCAATAATTACAAATGATAGTTCACGAATGATTACATGGCCTGAAGATACATTACATCAATCAGATCGTATAACATAATGAACATATAAACAAATTACATCAAGGTCTTCCCATCACACGTGGGAGTCGATACATCAATAAATAAATTACATCTGAAGTATAAACATACATCTGGTACATAAGAATCCTGGATCAACAACACTTGCCAAAACCCTGCAATAAAAGATACAACTGCATCCAAAGGGAACCCAACGGGGTGCGAAGCACGTTCCACCCAACCACCCCCATGCTGAGAGTTAACAAGGAAGGATCCCTGACTAAGCACGTCTAACAGTAACACAAGACTAACTCCAAACATGATAACATAGCATCAAAAGACTAAATGACAATCATTCACCAATAGACATCACAATAAACCACTTCAAAACATAACAATAAATCACTTTCCAAATATTACAACAAGTCACGAAACACATCATCATTAAATCTCAAATCATAATATCAAAAGACTACTTCCAAAACTATCCAATGACAAATCACCAAAAGACAAAACAATAAACCACTTCCAGAGGACTTCAATAAAACAACACAAATGGAATGTTAGAGGAGAGTGTCATCGCATGGTTTCACATGGATTATCCAGACAACCTAGTTTAAGGTGCCACCTCCATCTATGGTTCTCCTTACAACCTATCTCAAGGCGTCGCTCCATAGGGTTACTCATGCGGAATCATTAACCTCTCATGAAGACAAGGCAATGATCTTTCCAACCACGACCTTCTCAGTCCCCTTTAGTCTGGGATAGCACTAACAGGCAGACGTGGCATCACAATTATCTTATTAATGTTTAATCCCAACCCACAATTAATTACTTAGGTTATCACTGATTACTATAACTCTATATGGGTTACCCTGACAACCCCTTTGTGCACCGACCCCCACTTAGAGCCACTCTCTCTAAACACTCAAACACAAAATATTCAACACATAAGGATCGAACCAAAAGGAAATACTGAACCAATCAAATGGATCATCCGCGAGGCATAACCATCTCACCAAAACATATGAAACACATCAACAAATCAATACCATCCATGTGTAACAGTCTTCAAAACCATAGACCCAAAACAGGCCAAGCATCAAAATACGAGATCACAATTACACATTAGTATTCCCACCTCTGGAAGTTCTTAATCAACAACTTAAATTCCTATAACAGGATAAATTAGCACTAGGGTTTTTTCTACAAGACATAGACCCAATAAGAGAAAAACCACAATAGATTAAACGAACAATCTCGAGAAAACAATTATATAAAAACAACACCATATAAAATAATTCCAATACACAATAATTTCACCAATCAAATAAA
This sequence comes from Sequoia sempervirens, assembly GCA_007258455.2. Lineage (NCBI taxonomy): Eukaryota > Viridiplantae > Streptophyta > Pinopsida > Cupressales > Cupressaceae > Sequoia > Sequoia sempervirens. The sequence continues at coordinate 5,027 of VDFB02389069.1, forward strand.
TCAACAACTCGAGAATATTCGATTCAAATCAAAACACATCGTTTATTTCTAATTTTCCCAATTAAACTATAACATCGTAAACTTTAAAGTTATCAAATTTATTTCGTAACCATAACGATATAAATAACTATCCAACATATACATATATTTATATATACATATACATGTATATATGCCTTCATACATATATACATATATACGTATATACATATATAAAAATAAGATATATATATATTAAAAACAAATATTTAAAATTTATTATAAAAATTAACAAATAATTTATATATATATATGTAAACTAATATATAATTAATACATATATATATTTATAACATAAGAATCGCATGAATTGCATCGAAGTTTAAACCTAAAGAAAATGCCATGCACCAAGGAAAACCGGGGGGGTACGCAGCCCCCACTGGCTGCTGTGCGCAGTCAGTGGTGGCTGCGTACAACCACCACTGGGGTCGTGGGCAGTACGGTTGCAACCGACTGCCCACCCCCCACTAATAAATAAAAAAAAATATTTTATTTTATATATATTTTTTATATATATATAAAACACATACTTTAAAAAAAGAGCCACAAATTCCCCATTGAAATTAATTTTTTTTAATATAAATAAATTTCGTTGATATTTACACAGAAAACGCAGGTTACCCTACACACGAAAATTTATTTATTTATTTATTTATTTTAAATATATATATAATTCATACCTCAACACAACAACACCATATTTTATATTAAATCTTCATTCATACGAAATACAAAAGAAACATGAAAAGACACACATTTAATTAAATATATTTTATTCTTTACATATAAACAAAATCTCACAGGTACAAGTTTATATATATTCAATCAAATGATTCAACAAAATAATAATATATCTATGTATATTTAATTTTGTTTAAATATATATATATATATATTTAACCAGAGATTCAAAACAATAATTATGACAACATATTTTTTTATAAACCCAATATAGATCTGACAAGTAAATCCAACCCCCAATCCTAAATTATTTATATTTCAAACAATAAATTTCACTACTAAACTATATTGAAGAACTTCAAGAAGATTTTACTAAAGTTTTCCACAAAAGATTCAAGGGTTTCATATGAACAAATTTCAAATCACAGAACTTCTTTCAATGAATTTTTCAAACACAACAAGCTAGTTTTTGTTTATAAAACAATAAAATAATAATAAATTAAAAGAAGAAAACCTAGAGTCCTTCGTTCGATGTATAATCCCCTCTGTGGCTTCTTCTCAAATTCCTGCCTTCAGCTCTCTTCTGAACCAATCCTTTTTTCAAAATAATTCTTTTACCCAAAAGCACAAAAAAAACTATTTTTCTTTTCTTTTATAGCCAAAAACTAGAAAAAACTTCTGTGTAAAAATCCCCCTCAAAATAAAATAATATAAAATTAAATAAGGATCATCATCTTTTTCCTCAAAAATCCTCTTCAATCATTTGTTCTTTTCCTGCTTTTAAAAGCACACTTATCTCACAATTTTAATTAAAAATTAATTATTTTCTGACGATATTCTCTACAGATTTTTTTCTAATTTAATATTAGGAAAGAGATAATATATAATTATCATCATCATTTCTAATTTAAATTAATTTCTTACACATTTAATTAATTAAATAACTTTTAATTTTACAATATATTTTAAATTCAACATTTTACAAACTTACAATAAATCAACGCAATGAAACAACATTAATTAATCTTATAAAATAAAGATTAATTAAATAACCACTAACCAAACATAAAATAATTAATCAACAATCAAACTTCACAATGACAAGGACAAGACCTCAATCATGACACAACAAAACTTGAAATAGGATGACGGACTTGGGACGGGGAGACTTCCTAATCAACTCCTTGTTTTAACATTGTACCCGTTAGGTTAATTTAATGCTTGCCATGTCCTGCCGAAGCAGGTGGAATCAATACTTTATTCCTGCAAATCCTGCATACAAATAAACACCAAGTAACACACACACACATATATAATCAAAACATCATTTCATGAGAAGGAATTGCAGCATAGCAGGGCACTCATAAATGAGTGGTGCTACACTGACCTCTCACCTAAGCTATACTAACAAATACAACATTAGATGTAAAGTAACAATTATAACTAACTGATCACATCATAAACTAATTACTAAACTATTGCATCACAATGTATTACTGAAACCAAATTAAACATCATAGAATCACAACATCGACATATATAATATGAAGGAAAAACCATTGCATAATCAAATAATCTAAACACCACATAAAGTATCATAAATCATCATAATAATGTCAAATGTAGCAATCAACTAAACTATGCATCCACACACACCAATAATAAGTAATAACTATCACAGTCTCAATGCATCAATCAAAACCACAAAAGTATCAAATCCAAACAACATGAGGGGTATTACACCATCATTCCCCAAAGCACATAGAAATGGAAGAATAACACAAATAGAGAAAAATCAAAGGAAAAAGAAAGTCTATTTTGGGTCAACATGAAGAGAAATTTTGGTCTCAATGCCTTGCATCGTCCCCAAAAGGAAAACACAAGTGAAAAGGAAACGAAAATGAAAAGGCCAAAGAAAATGAAAAAGCTTTTAGGTGAACATGAAGGAGACATTTCGGTCTCAATGCCTTATGTCATCCCCAAAAGGAAAACACAAAACAAAAAGGATATTTTGGGTCAACATGGAAGAGACATAGGCCTTCTCTATGCTTTGCGTCATCCCCAAAAGGAGACCACAAAACAAAAATGAAAAAGACAACAACCTTTTGGGTCAACATGGAAGAGACATAGGGTGTCTATGCTTTGCGTCATCCCCAAAAGGAGAACACAAAACAAAAAAGGAAAAAGACAATGCACGATGATTAGAAGAATAGAGGTACAAATAGAAGAAGTGTCCAAAGAGAGGGAACATCAAATACATGATACAGAGGAACACAATACACACATGAAAGGAAAATAAAAAGGAAAAAAATAAAAAGAGAAAAGAAAAAAGGCTAGTTAGGCGAATTCAAGTCAACCATCTAACAAATCATCCGCTTACCAATCATGTTCAATGTAATGCGAGGGCAGTTGACTTTCCAAAGGTATAATTGCAAGTGCCAAACTAGGAGTCGTACCAGGTTCTTCACATTGAGAGGATTTATCATGTAAGCTCATTGTAGATGAAAATAGAAAATTTAGGTCATTATCCACTACTTCATCTATTTTTGCTATCATCACATCATCATCATTATCATCAAGATTAATGACAATAGGAGGATGAAGCGTGATTTCTAAGGATGGATGTATCAAAAGCTATGGCTGTTGGATTGGTTCATTTTGTTGTGATTGTTACACTGGACTATCTTGTGGTAGTTTAGGAGAAGGAGGGTGGTCATCTATTACTTCTGTCAAAGGGGGAGGTTGATTTTCTTTATGTTCTTCCATGTGAGATTCACGAGGAAGGAGACAACGATGATGCCTACGTTCCCTAGCACCGCGGTTTTGTTTAATTCAGTTTTGGAGTTGTTGAGGTGTAAGAGCGGTTTGAGGCATCATAGGTTTTTCTGCTTCCAAAGGTGGAAGAATGGAAGAAACCGAAGAAGACAGGTCAACCGCTTTCTCTTTTGCTTTATACACTTGTTTGATGTGAGGAGGTATGAAAATATTTGTTTCATTTGCCCTTGGTCATTTAAATGATGGTGGGGAAGTGTCTAAGGGAAGTTGGTTATGAGGTTGTATGGGTTGTTTGATGTCTATCTCAGGTTGAAGCATGGTTTCATCTATGATAGGAGGTGTGAAAGTGGACGAGGATGTGCCACGAAGAGACAATTCCGTTATTTTTTTGGCTTTGAACTTTTGATAAGCTATGAAAAAGAAAGTCTTTTCGAGGGGTGATGGGTTCCATGGGTTCAGGCCAAAAGGCCTCTAATGAAAAATTGCCTTTAGAGGATAGGGGATTAAATCCACTATGGTGTATAGTAAATATTTCATTTCCATGTGGAAACTTCAAACACTTGTGAAGCACTAATGGGACCGCTTTCATTGAGCAAAGCCAAGGGTGGCCTAGCCACAAACAAAATTTGTTAGATTGTGGAATAATTGAAAATGTTACATCCAAAGTTTTAGGTCCTATCTGTAAGGGGAGTATGATCAATTCAATCGTAGGGTATGCAAAACCAACATGTCTTAATCCGTGAAGTTGGTTTATTATAATCATCTTGATATAACTCATGTAATACTAGAAACTCCTCTATGATCACGTTCTCGCCACAAGCGAGATCTATTAATATCCCATTAGTGGGATTATCATAGATTCTGCCAACTATGTAGAGAGGATCATCAAGAAGCTTTTGTAGTATGTCTTTAGCAGAAAAAGTGATATCAAGAGATTTAGTGGTTTGGCCCTTACGAGGGATAACGTCTATCATAGCCATAATTTGATCCATAGGACTATCTTCAGTAATAGGTGGAGGTATATCATGTTGTTCATTGTTCATATCAATAGTCATTACATTAGTGTTTTGAGGTTCGCTAGCCTTGAAAAATGAAGTAGTGTGTTTAGGCATCTAGGATTTGTGAAAATTTGTAAGTTCTGGTTAGTGGGTGCAACAGATTTATTGACTTGATCATTAACACCCACAATTGACAAATGTCCTAAATCAATGAGGTCTTGAACTAGATGTTTTAGACGTTTGCAGTGTTTAGTGTAATGTCCATTTTGGCGATGAAAACGACAATAAGCATTAGGTTTGAAGGTGGGTGGTAATGGTTGGTTTGGATCAAGTGGTCTAACAGGTGGAAAAGTGAGCATGCATTGTTGAAGTAATTGGTTCATTGTATTATGGAGGGTATCGGGTAATGGAGTAAATTGTCTATTCGGGTCCCCATAGGTACAGGGAACCATTGCTTTAACAGCTACCAATTGATTTTGAACTGGTTGCATTGGTTGTGGTTGAGGTTGAGGAGGCAGAATAAACTACACAAAGCCTCTATTTGGTTTGCGAAAGTTTGATTTTTATTGTGGTTTTGATTGTTGTGTTTAGGTTTTTCATCTCGATGAGAAGTGGATTTTGGATCACGACTTGAAATCGAGTTATGATATTCACACAAGGTTGTGCATAAATGCATAAACGAAGGGAATTTTATCATAGTTAGCTTATCATGAAGATTTTTTGTGCAAGTTTTTGATAAAAATCTTTTGTAGATGTGCATCAGGAATCTTGACATCTATTTGAGCATACAAGGATTGGTAGCATGAGATAAAATTAGTTATTTTTTCATTTGGGTTTTATCTACATCTCATGAGGTTAGCCATTGTCTTTTTAGGTGTCATGTGAACTTGAAAGTTACTTATGAAAGAATCCACAAGTTCATTGAAGGAATGGAAGGATTAGGAAAGTTGGAAAACCACTCTAAGGCAGTATCTTTCAAGGTCCTTGGAAATAGTTTGGCTAAGATTTTATCATCAAGGACAAAGTCACCACACAAAGCTGTATAAGCATTAACATGGTCTATAGGGTCTCCTTTACCTCTGTATTTCTAAAACCAAGGCATTTCTATCCCTTGTGGCATCGGGGCACATAAGATTTCTAAGGATAAGGGGCTGCTATGGACATGATATGTTGGTGGAGTGGTTTGACCTTGGCTAATGGTGGAAAGTTGATGTTGCATGGAAGAAATGGTGTTAAGGAGTTGTGTAAGAATAGGGGGGTAAGTGTTTTGAGGTGGAAGGGAAAATGGTGATGGAGTGTAAGTGATGTTAGGGGAAGTAAAAGGAATACTAAGGGGTGTAAAGGTAGTGGAGGGGACTTGCGATGCCACAAGAGAAGTAGGAATGCTAGGTGGAATTGGGAAAGAAGTAACCTGGTGCATAGTTGTGTGGACTTGCAGATTGGTATAAGTGGGTATGGATGCTATGGTTGAAGGGGTAGGAACTTGAGGTCCTCCTTGGATTATAGGAATTTTTGCGGATTGTGTGTTAGAAGAGGCATGCTTATTGTAAATCTCAACAATTTTCTTCATCACTTGTGCAAGCCATTATCACTTTCAATCAAATGATTAAGATTGCCAATGGCAGGTATGGCAGTGGTGGAAATGTTTTCAAGTGACAAGTTTTGTTGTAAATCTGCAAAATCCTCATGAATATTAATGGCCTTTTCTTGTGGAAGGGAATTGGTTTGGATGTCAACATTCATTGGATGGAAAGGTGAAGGCATAGAACTAGTATTGTTAGTGCTTAATGCACCATTGTCCATACTAGGAGTAGGAGCTCATGAGATCCCAAGGTCCACAACGAAAGTGCTATCGCGGGAGGCCATGAGTCTATAACTTTTTCTCACTAAAGTATTGTCAATGGGGCACCAAACACTCATACAAGTAGCACAAAGGAGGGGGTGAAATCAAATGCAAGGTAATCTAAGATGTCTAAATAGAAATGCTGCTAACTATAAAAGAGAACTAACTACAACAAATAGAAATGCAGGAAAATGCTAGAAATGTTGTTTTAAAAAGTGCAGATGCACTACTTAGCCAAGAGTGGCGAATGAGTCGCAGTATGATGTTTTTGTCTATTTTTAAAATTTTTTAAGATGATTTTAATGCTCTACAAAATGCAATAAAGGATGTAGAATGCAAATTTTTCAGTTTTTTTAATGAGATGCAATGCAAAAATGAAATCTAAGTGAAGTTTTCACTAATGCAATATGAAAAGTCCTATAATGCAAAAAAAAAACAATTTCCTAATTGAATGTTGATGCAAATGTAAACTAAGATGCAATATGTGAATTAAATCAGAAATGCAAAGTGTTCAAAATGCAAGTTCACCAAAATGAATTGTAGGCTTTTGGCTCTTAGGACTTCTCTAGCTCTTCTAGGGTTTTTCACCTAAAAGGAGAGAGTTAGGCCAAAAATGCTGTAGGGTTCATTCAAAATATGTTATGTGGAATATTGTCTAAGCTAAATGAAGTAATCTAAATGCAAATGAATGAATATGAATGCAAAAGTAAGATGTATGGTATGTTTGAAAACACACTATGATATGCAAACAATGAACTAAAACATGAAATAATGCAAAACAAAAAGAAATGAGATGAAATAGAGTGCACCTGGACAATGTTTGATGAATCTATAATGTTGCGAATGTTGACTAGAATTACTAAAATTTCACAGTGGGACTCATTCACCCAGGGCTATGAATTAATCTTGCTACTGGTGAAAAATTGTCAGAAACTAGTTTCTGACTGTCGGGATCTAGAATATGACAAAATTCAATTTTTCAGTCCTGAGGTGGGACTCATTCACTACTGGTGGCGAATCAGTCCTCTCCCAAAATTCTGAAAAATCAAGAGAAAACTCTACAACACTAGATCTAGAAATCTCTGATTGTCGAGTTGTTGAAGTCAATTATGCAGGAAACAGACATAGAACCTTCTTCAAGCTTGAAATATGAATGAGTTGACTTGAAGCACCTAGTTGACTTGTTCTCCACTTTTCAATACCAAAAAGCTTCATAAATCTACACATAAAGGTCTACAAACACACGTGCAATAGGGGAAAAATGGTTGAAGGTTAGCAAATAGGGGTTCACCTTGGTCAAAGCCCACTTTTTGGTAATCAAACCCTTAATGAAACAATGAAGTGAAAGAGGATGATAAACTAATAACATACAATTGCTATCAACTTACCAAACCCTTGATAATGCAAATCTAAAGTAATGTTAATGGATGCTCCAAATGCTTGAATAATGCCTGATAAGATGTTGTAAGATGCTTGAATGCTTGAAATGTGTGAATGAATGATTGAATGATTAAGGAGATGTAAAATGTGGTGAAAATTGCTAATTTATACAATCTTATGCCTTAGTTACGCATTCATACCTCATCACAGGCTAACATCAACTTGTGTTTTTGAATAAAAATCCGAAAGGAAATTTAAAATATTTTGAATTTGGAGCTAAGGGGGACTAATTCGCCACCCATGGTGAATGGGTCCCACCTAGGACCTGAAAATGAGTGTCAAGAATTAAGTTGTATTTAATGTTGTTTGTCAGGTTAACATTCAAAAATACACTTAATTAAGACATGTGAGGGCATATATGGGTCAAATAAAACATAAGAAAGGGGTAAATGGTGAAGTCCATAGAAAAGCGTGAAATCTTGTTACAAGACTTTACAACACTTCAAAATAGGACTTGTTTAGTGATGAAAAGATGATTTTTAGGTGAATTGTACTGAATAGAGTGTAGAAGAATGTAGAAATGTTTTACAACACTTCACAACACCTTCACAAGACATCATTATTTAAATTTTAGTACCTAAATATGCATATTCAAGCCATGTTACATCCTAAAATCAGAGTAAAATTGATCAAACACCATAAAACAAGACCTAAAAGGCCATGAAAATGACAAGGGGTCATTTTTCTATGATACATTTAGCCCCCACTTTAGTGAGAGGATGAACTTGCTTTAAACTCACACTAAATTAGCCATGAACATTGAGAGGAGGGTTCAAATGTAGTTATGTTAGCAAGATGGAATAAAAATGATGAAGAGGGATGATCAAGCCCCCATGATGATGATCCCCCGACAAACTAAGCATAAAAACAAAGGGACACACAAGTGTTGAAATGAGTTAGATGAAGATTTAATCGTCTATCAACCTAGTTGTGGATTAGATCTATGCTGATTGAGAATGTGTACTCACTTTGGGGTGACATAACACATGATAGTCCATCGAGTGAGAAGGCCCAAATGTACTCACTCTAGGGCCACAAAACTTCTGACTGTCTGTGGGGTGAGAAAGCCCAAAAAGGTAAGATACATATGCTAGTTGGTATGCACTCACAAACACAAAGGTGGCTATGGGGAAAAGTCATGCTGATAGGCGGGCTTCCTTCTCAACCATATCAAAGTTATACCTCTTGATAACTTTAACAAGGCAACACAAAGAAAATTTTCATGAACAAAAGGAAGTTACCATAGTCATGCAAGTTGCATTATGCAAGGTGGAAAAAAAGTAAAATGTAAAATGTAAAAGATGTTCATAGGAGTCTTTTTAAGTTTATGCAAGGTTAGTCACTTAGGGAACATTTTGCCTAATCTCTCCAAGAGAGGACCAATCAAAGAATAGTATATTCACAACTTAGGGGATGTAGTGTGTTGCATCAAGCCACCGAGATGAATGTAATATGCTAAGATAGATCACAATTATGAAGGACATCATACACAATGTCATCCAAAAACTTACAAACGCATCACATAAATGACAAGGATACACTATGAACCAAGAATGAAAATGAATTAATGGTAATGTATGCCTCCCACTTTAAAGGAATTGCTACACATCGTAGAACTGTGAGAAATTACTTTAAAGTAGAGAAGGAAAGAGAATGCAAAAGGAAAACAAGACATGAGAGCTAACTTGGAAAGTCCTATGCCAAGTCATATGTTTCAAAGTTAACCTGTGTCATGTCAAGGAAAATGAAAAACAAAGAAAGGGAGTTGCCCCCCAGAAAAGAGCAGACCAAACACATAAGGGATCTATGGATTTGGGGTTTGTATGATCGTTTCTACAATGTTTTTATGAAAGAGCTCAAAACTGTAATCATTCCCCAAAGCACATAGAACTAGAAGAATGACATAAAGAGAGCGAAATCAAAGGAAAAAGAAAGTACATTTTGGGTCAACATGGAAGAGACATTTCAGTCTCAACGCCTTGCATTGTCCCCAAAAGGAAAACAAAAGTGAAAAGGAAATGAAAATTAAAAGGTGAAAGAAAATGAAAAATATTTTGGGTCAACATGAAGGAGACATTTTGGTCTCAATGCCTTGTGTCATCTCCAAAAGGAAAACACAAAACAAAAAGGAAAAAGGATCTTTTGGGTCAACATGGAAGAGACATAGGGAGTCTCTATGCTTTGCATCATCCCAAAAAGGAGAACACAACAAAAATGAAAAAAGACAAGGACCTTTTGGGGAAACATGGAAGAGACATAGGGCTTCTGTACGTTTTGTGTCATCCCCAAAAGGAGAACACAAAACAAAAATGGAAAAAGACAATGCACGATGATTAGAAGAATAGAGGTACAAATAGAAGAAGTCTACAAAGAGAGGGAACATGAAACACATGATACAAGGGAATGTGATACACACATGAAAGGAAAATAAAAAGGAAAAAAATAAAAAGAGAAGAAAAAAGGCTAGTTAGGCAAATGCAAGTCAAAAATCTAACGAGTCATTTTCCTCCCAATCATGTTCAGTGTAATGTGAGGGGGTTGACTGTCCAAGGAATAATTACAAGTGCCAAACTAGGAGTTGTACCAGGTTCTTCACTTGGTTGAGAGGATTTATCACGTAAGCTCATTGTAGATGAAAATAGAGAATTTAGGTCATTATTCTCTTCTTCATCTATTTTTGCTATCATCGCATCATCATCAGCAATATCAAGATTAATGACAATAGGAGGACGAAGAGTGATTTATAAGGATGGATGTATCAAAAGTTGTGTTTGTTGGATTGGTTCATTTTGTTGTGATTGTTGCACTGGATTGTCTTGTGGAATTTCAAGAGAAGGAGGGTGGTCATCTATTACTTCTGTCAAAGGGGGAGGTTGATTTTCTTTATGTTCTTCCATGTGAGATTAATGAGAAATGAGACAACGACAACACCTATGTTCCCTAGCACCACAGTTTCATTTAATTTGGTTTTAGAGTTTTTGAGGTGTAAGAGAGGTTTGAGACATCATATGTTCTTCTACTTCCAAAGGGGGAAGAACTGAAGAAACCGAAGAAGATAGGTCAACCACTTTCTCTTTTGCTTTATACACTTGTTTAATGCGAGGAAGTATGACATGATTTGTTTCATTTTCCCTTGGTTGTTTAAACAATGGTGGGGAAGTTTCTAAGGGTGGTTGGTTATGAGGTTGTATGGGTTGTTTGATGTTTGTCTTAGGTTGAAGCATGGTTTCATCTATGATAGGAGGTGTAGAAGTGGACGGGGATGTGCCACGAAGAGACAATTCAGTTATTTTTTTGGCTTTGAACTTTTGATAAGCTATGAAAAAGAAGTCTTTTTGAGGGGTGATGAGTTCCATGGGTTCAAGCCAAAAGGCTTCTAATGAAAAATTACCCTTAGAGGATAGGGGATTAAATCCACTATGGTGTATGGTAAATATTTCATTGACATGTGGAAACTTCAAACACTTGTGAACCACTGATGGGACCACTTTCATTAAGTGAAGCCAAGGGTGGCTTAGCCACAAACAAAATTGGTTAGATTGTGGAATAATTGATAATGTTACATCCAAAGTTTTAGGTCCTATCTGTAAGGAGAGTACGATTGATCCGATCGTAGGGCATACAAAACTAGTATGTCTTAATCCATGCAGTTGGTTTATTATAATCATCTTGATATAACTCATGTAATACTAGAAACTCTTTTGTGATCATGTTCTTGCCACAAGTGGGATCTATTAATCTCCCATTAGTGGGCTTATCATAGATTAGACTGCTAGTTATGTAGAGAGGACCATCAGGAAACTTTTGTATTATGTCTTTAGCAAAAAAAGTGATATCAAGAGATTTAATGGTTTGGCCCTTACAAGGGATAATGTCTATTGTAGCCATAATTTGATCCATAGGACTATCTTCAGTAACAAGTGGAGGTATATCATGTTGTTCATTGTTTGTATCAACAATCATTACATCAGTGTTTGGAGGTTCGCTAGCCTTGACAAATGAAGTAGTGTGTTTAGGCATAGGATTGGTGAAAATTTGTAAGTTCTAGTTAGGGGGTGCAATAGAATTATTGCCTTGATCATTAACACCCACAATGGACAAATGGCCTGAATCAATGAGGTCTTGAACTAGATGTTTTAGACGCTTGTAGTGTTCAGTGTCATGTCCATTTTGGTGATGATAATGACAATAAGCATTAGGTTTGAAGGTGGGTGGGAATGGTTGGTTTGGATCAAGTGGTCTAACGGGTGGAAAAGTGAGCATGCATTGTTGAAGTAATTGGTTCATTGTATTATGGAGGGTATCAGGTAAGTGAGTAAATTGTCTCTTTTGGTCCCCATAGGTATAGGGTACTGCTGCTTTAACAATTGCCAGTTGATTTTGAACTAGTTAAGTTGGTTGCAGTTGAGGTTGAGGAGGAAGATTAAACTATAGAAAACCTCTATTTAGTTTGTGACAGTTTTGATTGTTATTTATGTTTTGATTGTTGTGTTCTAGTTTTTTAGCTCGATGAGAAGTGGATTTTGAATCACGACTTGAAACTGAGTTATGGTATTCACACAAGGTTGTGCATAAATGCATAAACAAAGGGAAATTCATCATACTTAGCTTATCCTGAAGATTTGTTTGTAAGTTTTCAATAAAAATATTTTGTAGATGTGCATCAGGAATCTTGACATCTATTTGAGCATACAAGGATTGGTAGCATGAGATAAAATCAATTATGTTTTCATCTGGGTTTTGTCTACATCTCATGAGTTCAGCCATTGTCTTTTTAGGTTTCATGTGAACTTGAAAGTTACTTATGAAAGCATCCACAAGTTCATTGAAGGAATAGATGGAATGATTAGGCAAGTTGGAAAATGACTCTAACTCAGTATCTTTCAAGGTCCTTGGAAACAATTTGGCTAAAAGTTTATCATCAAGGACAAAGTCACTACACAAAGCTGTATAAGCATTAACATGGTTGATAGGGTCTCCTTTACCTCCGTATTTCTCAAGCCAAGGCATTTCTATCCCTTGTGGCATCGAGGAATGTAATATTTCTAAGGATAAGGGGGTGCTATGGACATGATATGTTGGTGGAGCATTTTGACCTTGGATAATGGTGAGAATTTGATGTTGCATGGAAGAAATGGTGTTAAGGAGTTGTGTAAGAATAGGGTCAGGTTAAGTGTTTTGAGGTGGAAGGGAAAATGGTGATGGAGTGTAAGTGATGTTAGGGGAAGTAAAAGGAATACTAAGGGGTGTAAAGGTAGTGGAGGGGACTTGCAATGCCACAAGAGAAGTAGGAATTCTAGGTGGAATCACGAAAGAAGTAGCTTGGTGCATAGTTGTGTGGAATTGCAGATTGGTGTAAGTTGGTATGGACACTATGGTTGAAGGGGGAGGAACTTGAGGTCCTCCTTGGCTTATAGGAATGTTTACAGATTGTGTGTTAGAAGAGGCATGTTTATTGTAAATCTCAACAATTTTCTTCATCACTTGCAAGCCATCATCACTTTCAATCAAACGATGAAGATTATCAATGGAAAGTATGGCAGTGGTGGAAATGTTTTCAAGTGACAAGTTTTATTGTAAATGTGTAGAATACTTATGAATATTAATGACCTTTTCTTGTAGGAGGGAATTGGTTTGGATGTCAAAATTCATTGGATGGAAAGGTGAAGGCATAGAACCAGTATTGTTAGTGCTTAATGCACCATTGTCCATACTAGGAGTAGGAGCTTGTGGGATCCCAAGGTCCACGATGAAAGTGCTATCACAAGAGGCCATGAGTCTAGAAATTTTTCTCACTAAATTATTATCAATGGGGCACCAAACACTCATATAAGTAGTGCAAAGGAGGGGGTGAAATCAAATGCAAGGTAATCTAAGATGCCTGAATAGAAATGCTACTAACTATAATAGATAAGTAGCTACATAAAATAGAAATGCAGGAAAATGCCATAAATGTTGTTTTAAAAAGTGCAGAGGGACTGATTCACCTAGGGTGGTGAATGAGTCCCATTATGATTTTTTTGTGTGTTTTTCAGAAATTTTAAGATGATATTAATGCTGTACAAAATGCAATAATGGATGCAAAATGCAAATTTTCAGTTTTTTCAATGAAATGCAATGCAAAAATGAAATCTAAGTGAAGTTTTCACTAATGCAATATGAAAAGTCCTATAATAAAAAAAATTCCTAATTGAATGTTGATGCAAATGTAAACTAAGATGCAATATGTGAATAAAATCAGAAATGCAAAGTGTTCAAAATGTAGGTTCACCAAAATGAACTGTAGATTTTTGGCTCTTAGGACTGGAATTACTGAAATTTCATAGTGGGACTCATTCTCCCAGGGTGGCGAACTAGTCCTGCTTCTAGTGAAAAAGTGTCAGAAACTGGTTTCTGACTATCAGGATTTGAAATTTGACAAAATTCAGATTTTTAGTCCTAAGGTGGGACTCATTCACCACTAGTGGCGAATCAGTCCTCTACCAAAATTTTGAAAAATCAAGAGACAACTCTACAACACCAAATTTGGAAATCTCTAATTGTCAGGTTGTCAAAGTTAATTATGTAGGAAACGAACATAAAACCTTCTCCAAGCTTGAAATATGAATGAGTTTACGTGAAGCACCTAGTTGAATTTTTCCCCACTTTTCAACACCAAAAAGCTTCAAAAATCTTCATACAAAGGTCTACAAACACACATGGAATAGGAGAAAAATGGTTGAGGGTTAGCAAATAGGGGTTTTCCTTGGTCAAACCCCACTGTTTGGTAATCAAACCCTTAATGAAAAAATGAAATGAAAGAGGATGATAAACTAATAACATACAATTGCTATCAACTTACCAACCCTTGATAATGTAAATTTGAATTAATGTCAATGGATGCTCCAAAGTGCTTGAATAATGCTTGATAAGATGTTGTAAGATGCTTGAATTCTTTACTAGATGTGTGAATGAATGCTTGAATGAGTGAGGAGATGCAAAATGAGGTTAAAATTGCTTATTTATACAATCTTGTACCTTAGTTACCCATTCATTCCTCATCACATGTTGAGATCAAGTGTTTTTGAATAAAAACCCAAAAGGAAATTTAAAATATTTTGAATTTGGAGCCAAGGGGGACTCATTCACCACCCATGGTGAATGGGTCCCACCTAGGACCTAAAAATGGGTGTCGGGAATTAAGTTGTATTTAATGTTGTTTGTCAGGTTAACATTTAAAAATACACATAATTAAGACATGTGATGACATAAAGGGGTCAAATAAAATATAATAAAGGGGTAAATGGTGAATTTGTGCCTAGAAAAGTGTGAAATCTTGTTACAAGACTTTACAACACTTCAAAATAGGACTTGTTTAGTGATGAAAATGTGATTTTTAGGTGAATTGTAATGAATAGAGTCTAGAAGAATGTAGAAATGTTTTACAACACTTAACAACACCTTCAAAAGACATCATTATTTAAATTTTAGTACCTAAATATGCATGTTCAAGCCATGTTACATCATAAAATCAGAGAAAAATAGATCAAACACCACAAAACAGGACCCAAAAGGCCATGAAAATGACAAGGGGTTATTTTTCTACAACACATATGGATAGAGAAATAAGCCCCCTACCAATCTAGGATAAACTTCAAGCACAAGCACTCAAGCATGTTGTCATAGTGAGAACAACATGAGCAACATGGTAGATCAAATGTCTGATACAGGTCCTCCATTCCAACGAAGGGGAAGGTATCTGACCACTACTTGAATAAAGTATGTAGGTGTTGGTTGACATTATGGTCGCAAACTTGTCCCTTTTCAATTTAAAATTTATTTAACTAATCCTTTTCACCTCTCTATCTTCAACTAACTAAACACACTTTTATTGAATGTATAAAAATATCATTAAGAGATAAGCTCAATTAATGAATCTATAAACATATTGTCCATTGGCAACCTGCGTGACAATCAACATAGATGGAAAACATAAATTCAAATATTATCGATTTAAAATTTTTCCTTTCACATTTAAAAAGGTTGATAGTAGGGTCAATTGAAATGTCAGACCGTAGTCTAATTTTAGTATTCATCAAGTTTTAAATTATAAATAACATACATGTTTTTTGTCTAAGAAACATTGACATCTTATTCATTTGGGACATGACTATTCTCCCTAAAAAAAGCATGTCAAAGGCATCATACATACATAACATACAAAAATATCACATAAAGGGACCTGACAAAATAGGAAGCGAAATTGATAGAACAATGCAACAATTATATTTAATTTTATCATCAAATTTTGCTTTCTTCTTTCAAATGCAAAGATTAAATAAATATGTTATTAATATATTATATTATAATAAATATAATATAATATTATAATAAATATAATATTATATACATATAAAATATTATTATAATATAATTATATTATAATATTATATTATTATATGATATATTTATTACTATTTTAAATTTTTATTATGTAATTAAATTTGTATTATTATTTTATATTTGTTTGTACATTAGCTATATAGTAGGAACATTTACAAATTATACATTTTCAACAAATAGGTAAGTGCATCAAGTTGTGACACAAAAATGGCTCTTAAGATGCTATTTTTCTTGAAATCAACAAAGTTTGATGTTCACGAGAAAATGAAGATAGTTACACTCAAAATTTGAAGATGCATTAAGAACAAGAGTTATAGTGCTCTGAATCTACTTTCTAAGCTTCTATTTGTTTTGAAAATAATGAAGATTAAGTGTTTCAAAAAGGGGTGCACCAAAAGTGGTCCTGTTCTTATAAAAATAAATAGCATAGCATTTGTTGCGACCTCCCTAAAAAGTTAACCTTTTTTTAGAATTTCAAAAATCTGAGCAATGAGAAATTATTTAACACCATGTAGTTTATCCTGAGTTTTTCAGCTATATTTTAATGAATATATAATATTTTACAAATTTTCAAAGTGGACATTGTTGGCATATGGCTTCTAGTGTTGTCATTGATGGCAAACCAAGTCATTGATCGAGTTCGCACTTAAGTATCTGATCATACCAGAAGATAGAGTAAAGAACAGGGTATCTGATTCAAGTTGAATCTGCCAACTGGTTTGCATTACCAATTTATCATTTTTGGTTGTGGATCTCAAGGAAGGTCATTGGGTATTTGGAATGTCTTATTCTTGAGTTTTGTGCCATAGCATCAAGTGTTGTATGAATTAGGAGATTTGGTTGTTCGATTTTCTGCTCATCAGTGTATGAAGGCCGACTAAGTAAATGTGGGGTGTTGCAAATGTTCAAGGTGAAATTGTTTGGATTATTTGTGTTGGAGATTTTGTTTTGGGTCCTCACTATGTTGTGGATGACTTTGATAGATGTGCATTAAATGTTAGTCATGATTTGAGTTGACGGTTGGAAAATATTTTCTATTTTATTGAAGTTGACATATAGCGATCAAATCCTTGGTGGAAGATATATATAAGAGATCGGTTAATTCATTTTGTATGGTGTTCGAGATGTGTTGATGTATGTTGTGAATATCAGAAGAGTAATTGAGCGATTATGCACAGTTTCACTTGTGTAGAAGAGGATTTTGTGAAGCGAATTGAGGCAGAACAAAGCAAAGTGTAGAATCAGACAAAAGGTCCAAAATCTGATCCATGAGCCTAACTAGAATTGTAATCAGGCATTTGTAGATGCTACTTTCTCAGTTAAAACTTTTGATGTAATCCAAATATTTTGTAAGGTAGTGAGCCTTCCTAATTTTGAGCAGTGAGCTCTAGGCAGTGTGCCTGAATGCAAGTGCATTCCCATTTTGTAAAACACTTATATTTTGAGTACTCAAATTGTGGATTGACCTCCACCATGGTTTTTCCCCTAATAGGGTTTCCATGTCAAAATCCTTGTGTTATGGTGTTGTGGCTTATTGTTTTATGTTCATGCATCTTTCTTTTGATTGAATGTTTTAGGCACTTGAGAGAACAAATTAATAAAGTTAAAATTTGCACAACACTGTTTCACGCCCCCTCTCAGTGTTGCTTGATTCTAGCAATTGGTATCAAAGCTAAGTTCCTCAAAAGAAGTTTAACAACTTGAGGTGGATCTTGGAATGTATTGGACTCTAGTAGTCTTCAGCAACAACTTTTGGTGGCATTTGATGATCTTAATCAGTCTAAAGCAGAAGTTCAAGAATTAAAAGAAAATCTTAAGGATGCTGAGAAATTCATTCAGAAGTTGAAGGATCAGATTATTAAGTCTAGGGAGAAGAGAAAGGATCTATGTGATTAGATTAAGAAGAAAGAGAGAAAAAGCATGAAAGATGTTCACCTGAATCAAACCTTGAAGGAAATAACTAAAGAATGTGAAAAGCTTTCTAGAGACAATGCTACCCTAAAACATGAGATAGAATCTATGGTGATGAAGCTGACTAAGGAGATTGAAGAAAGAAAGAATAAAGAGGAAAATATTGTCCAGTCCCTAAAAGAGAGATCTGATGAATGCAACAAAATTAATGGAGAATTCATTCAATTAGAGATTGAACTGCAACAATCTAGAAACAATGAAGAAGAGCTTGAAAAATAGATTGTTATTCTTAGGGATGAACTTGCTACTACAAATGAATACAAGAAGTTCAAGATTAGCTCAGTTAAGCTTGATGACCTAACTCAAGGACAAAAGAATGGAAATGACAAGTGAGGTCTTGGATATGAGAAAGGAGAAAGTTTCGGATCTGGACAAAGGAATTTTAGGCAAGGGAATCAGAGGAACAATGCAAAAAGGCATCTGGTAAGACAACCTGATGCTCAAAAGTTTAATGGATACTGTTTTGTTTACAATAAATTTAGTCATATGGCTGCTCAATGTAGAGGTAAAATGAAATTGAGTGATCCATCATGCTCTGGTTAGTGTTTCAATTGTAGTAAGTTTGGTCATAAGTCAATTGAATGCAAAAATATGTCAAACAACTCTGTTAATAGAAAGAATGTTAAATGTTATACCTGTGGAAGATTTGGGCATATTGCTAACCAATGCATATTAAGAAGAAATCAATGGAATGATTGGTTTGGACAATGAAATGCAATGTGTTTCAATTGCAACAAATATGGTCACATTGCAAGATTCTACAGAAACAAGAATATGGATAGAAGAGGTCTGGCATACAAAGGAAGAAATACATAAAAAGATGATAAAAGAAAAGGGAAAGTGATTGTGGATGAAATAAGAGATCAAATGAAGAAGACATGGGTGAAGAAGAGTTCCTTTGTTGCAGGAAATGAGACAACACCAGAACTCGTTTCTGGTAATTCCTCTAGGAATTAGTTTTGGGCCTTTGGCCTAAGAGGGAGTTGTTAAGAAAATCTTTCAAACCCCCTGCCGATAATTGAAATTAGGATATGGATGAGTGTAGTGGTTTCAATGATGATCTACAGATGCTGTTGAAATAGTTGGAAAGGAAATTATGTTGAGTTGAAGGTTTGCAAAATTTTTTGTTTGATGACTGAGAAAATAGGGTATCCAAATAAATTAAGGCAGAAGCATTTATTACAACAAAAGTTAGGCGTGCAAGTTATAAAAAGAAAGTTGAAACCTTCATTTTCCACTTTGTATCGAAGAGAAGAAGAAGGAGAGAACTCCGTACTAGAATTTTGAAAGCGTGAAGAGAATTCGGCGGTGAAACCCTAATCCATCAGGTACTTTAGTTGTATTGAAATTTTAGTCTAATTTGGTGTGCGGTTGAAGAATTTATTTTCAAGACATGTGTATGGAAGGGAAAATGGAAAAAATCAAAGAAATGATAAAACTAGATGAGTATAGCAGTGAGAAGATTAGAGTTGAAAGAAACATGTCACACGATGGATTGAAGTGGCTGAAAGAAGCAAAATACAAAATCTTGGATATTTGGAGTGAATTTCCCTATTTCGTAAATGCATAAATGGTCAAGTTTATTCTGGACAGATTGAATGGCGATATTTTGACTCTGGATAAACCCTACCATATCTTGAAAGAAGCGATTATAGCTGCAATTGGGTTATGCAAGGTTTGGGATGTACTGAGGAAGAAATGAATTCAAAATAAATAATTTGAAACCCTAACTGGAGTAATTGGAGATCAAGGGGCATTGATAATATCCACAATTAAAGATTCAGTGACAAGGTACATTGCACATGGAATATCCTACAAAATATTTGTTAGAAACAAAGAAGGTGCAACTTCGGCAGGTGTTGTTTACATTTCTCACAAGATGATAATGGAAGATGAGGATTTTGACCTTTGCGGATTACTAAAAGATCAACTGATGGAGAATGTGCAATTGACAAAGAAGGTAGATTACCCTATCAGGTTTGGTACTTTGGTTATATTCCTTATGATGTATTTTCTGAATTTCTTACCCTTGAACAACAATGTAATATGGGAAGAAAGTGAACCAGTTTGCAAGCAAATTTACATATACTCTAACAATTTGGAAAACTATGATCAAGTGTATGAAAGTTTCTTTAAGGGTTTGTTAAGAAATTTTGGGTCAACTAGTATTTCCATTCTGGTAAGAGAACTTGAAGTTGGTTCCTCCTCTGGTGAGATGGAGAGAATAAGAAAAGAGCAAAAGAAATTGCTGTCTGTACTCCACTAGCATGGAAGAATCCAAAAATTGAAGGGAAAGGAAAAGAACAAGTGATTGTGGACATACCAGATGAGAAATTTGATAAGGAAACTGAGGACACCCAAGGAAAAGAATTGTAAATAGTTGAACTAGAACAATAAAAGGAAATGACAAAAGAAAGTGAAGGAGAAGGTGATTTAACCAAAGACGAGCTAATGTAGGTTATTCATAAGGAAGATGGAATGCAAAAAATTGGGAACATATCCAGTCTATCAGACCTTCATATGAGCAGGACATGATCTTAAGCATACTAAGTGCTCATCTTGTGCACAATCATATCAAATTGGAGAGTTTGCAAAATGTATTTCCTAAAGAGATGACTGAATGCATCAAGGAAATCATGGACTCATATTTTCAGAACAAGGAAGAAGAAGTAATTCTACACCTGAAGAAACAATATAGATTGTCATTTACCAAATTGAAAAGGAACATGAATCAATTAAGGAAATGCATAAGCGCAACAAACATCTATAACTAATGTCTTCGATGGCCTCATGTGATCAATAAGTACAAAGAAAAGCTGGAACAAATTGAAACATAACTAAATAGTATTGGACAAAATTTTAACATGTCTCAGGATCATGATGGTGCAATCAAGAAAAGGATTCAGGAATTATAGATAGAGCACACAAATGTTTAGAACACTAGGAATAGGATTGTTGACACCTTTTGGAAAGTAAAGGACATAACCGAATGTAGGCTGAAACAATTAATTGAGATATTGAGGAAAAGAGAAGTATTGGAAGAAGCCTTCACCATTATGGAATCGAGCTCATCAATATTATCAACTGAACATATGAAAACAAAAACATGATCATAATCACCGAGATTGTAGTAGAAGCATGGAAGAAGTTTCTCCTAGAAATGAAGGAAAAGTACAAAATAATTTTCTAACACAAATAGCGGTTGTATTTCTTCAAATTTTTGAATTTATTACACTTCGTAGGGGGAGAAAGAAAATATTTTATTATATTTTTGTCATTGATGTCAAAGGGGGAGAGAGAGCAGTGAAAAATGCCTTATCAAACTCAGGGGGAGTTTTGTCAACTATGGCTTTTTGAAGTTTTGAAGGTTCTGACACTTAGTCATTTTTCACTAAGTGTTTCCATCAATGCCAAAGGGGGAGATTGTTGGCATATGGATTTTGGTGTTGTCATTGATCTAGTCCACACTTCAGTATCCGATCATATCAGAAGATAGAGTCAAGAACAGGGTATCCGACTAAAGTTGAATCTATCAAGTGGTTTGCATTACCAGTTTATTAGTTTTGGTTGTGGATCTCAAGGAAGTTCGTTGAGTATTTAGAATGTATTATTCTCAAGTTTTGTACTGTCACATCAAGTGGTGTACGAGTTAGGAGATCTGGTCGTTCGATTTTATGTTCATCAGTGTATGAAGGTCGACCAAGTAAATGTGGGGTGTTGTGGATGTTTAAGGTGAAATTGTTTGGAGTATTTTTATGTTGGATATTTTGTTTTGGGTCATCACTATGTTGTGGCTGATTTTGATAGATGTGCATTGAATGTTATTCATGATTTGGGTCGACAGTTGGAAAATATTTTGTATTTTATTGAAGCCGACATATAGTGATTGAATCCTTAGTGACAGATATATATAAGAGATCGGTTAACTCATTTTGTATGGTGTTCAAGATGTGTTGATGTATGTTGCAAATATCAGAAGAGTATTTGAGCGATTATGCAAGTTTCACTTGTGCAGAAGAGGATTTTGTGAAGCAAATTAAGGTAGAACAATGAAGTGTAGAATCAGAAAAAAGGTCTAGAATCCAATCCATGAGCCTAATCGGAACTGTAATCAGGCATTTGTAGATGCTACTTTCTTAGTTCAACCTTTTGATGTAATCCAAATCTTTTGTAAGGAAATGAGCTTTCTTGATTTTGAGCACTGAGCTCTAGGTAGTGTGCCTGAATGCAAGTACATTCCCATTTTGTAAAACACTTATATTTTGAGTACTCAAATTGTGGATTGACCTCCACCGTGGTTTTTCGCTTGATAGGGTTTCCATGTAAAAATCCTTGTGTTATGGTGTTGTGGCTTATTGTTTTATGTTCATGCATCTTTATTTTGATTGGATGTTTTAGGAACTTGAGAGAACAGATTAATAAAGTTAAAATTTGCACAACACTGATTCACCCCCACTCTCAGTGTTCCTTGATTCAAACATACAGATCTTGAAAAGCTAAAATGTGAGCATTCTCCCCCCTAAATTTTTTGTGAACTAATCCAAAATCATTTTTTTCATTATGTGTAGAATTCAGTCTAGTTTTAAAAAATGTATTTTGTTTCAAAATTTGATGAACGAGTAAACATCAAACCAAAAACTAGCACATGCTAGTTTTTGACAAAAACTAGAGGCACTAACAAGAGAACTTATAGATGAAAACCTTAAAATAATCAAAATGTTAAAAAAATTATATGGTTATATAGGTAAGAGAGAGCTTAATGTCATCATGATTTTTTATAAACTTGTAGTGAAAGATGAGCAAACTTGACAATTAGCACATCTAAAAATGTTAAAAAAAAATTCACTTTCACAAAATCATGTGCTTGGCATGAAAAGGTTGTCCAATCCTTTGTGTTGGATGCCCAAGAAAAAATCCAACCCTTTGGGTTAGAATTTCTCAAAGCAATCAATTTAGTGAGTGTGGAATTTGGTGCTTGCCAAATTGATTGCATTGACAAATACTAAAGCCAACTTTTCTTTCTTTTTGTCTATCTCTCCCCAACTTTGATAAGGCTTAGAGTTTATGATTTATGGTCGATAATGGATAGTTGAGGTTTTACTTTTCACTCCCTCTCTACATCCTTCCCTCTTAACCAATACTTACCCTATTCTCTCTCAACCCTCTCTAGGTCTCACCCACCCTCTCTATCTTGCCTTCCCTCCTTAACCCCATCTCCATCCTTGCCTCTCTCTTCTTCTCTCTCCTTTCTCTCAATCACTAACTCTCCCTCCCAACCTCTCTCTCTCCCCATCTCCAAGTCTCTCCCTCTTTGTCTCATTACCTACCTCTCTCGCCCTATATATCTCAGCTAATTATTCTCTCTCTCATCTTTGAGCTCTCCCTCCCTTCTCTAGGTCATCACCTCTTTATCTCCTCCTCCCTATGTCTCTCACTCCCTCAATGTGTACCTTTCCCTCCATCCCTTATTACTCCTCTACCGATACTTTCATTTCTCTCTCCCTCTCTTTTCTGTCTCCACTCTCTAGGTCTCTCCCACTCTCTCTCCCTATAGCTCCCTCTCTACCTTATCTTCCCCCTTACCCCCATCTATATCCTTTCTCCCTACCTCTCTCTTCTTCTTTTTCCCTCTGTTATCGTTTCTTTCCCATTTCTCTCCTTTCTCTCGATCACAACCTCTCCCTCCCACCCTCTCTCTTTACCCATCTCCATGACTCTCCATCCTTCCCTATTTACCTCTCTACCTCTCCCTTGTCTTATTACCCACCTCTCTACTCCCTTTGTATCTCTCACCCCTATCTCTCCCCTTATGTCTCTCATGTTAAAAGGTGTGCACCCTTGGTCTCCTTGTGTTGTGCAATGCAACACTTGGGTTTGTGACATGGATTAATCACCTCCCATGGATTCATTAACTTTGGCGATTGTATCAGGAATTAACATGCCGATCTTTTGGTGCAACAACAACCATCTATGCAACATATCATCCATCTGTCCCTAGGATATAGGTCTCTCACATCTATATCTCCCCAGGCTCTCTAGTTATTTCCTTCCCTCTGCACCTCTCTCCCTCCTCCTTACCCCTCTTTCCCTCTTTGTGAACTTCTCTCTCTCATTTTATTCTCTCTCCCCCCTCACCTATTTACCTCTCCCCTCTCTAAGCATCTGAGTCTCTCCTTTCCATTATCTTTATCCTTATCCATCTCTTTCCCATCTTTCTTCTCACTCTCCTCTTCTTTGTCCCTTCCCTCTCTATATCATCATCTCTCTAACTTCTCCTTCCCTATGCATCTCACTCCCTCCAATATTACCTCTCCCTCCATCCCTTCTTACTCCTCTATCAATACTTCCCTTTCTCTCTCCCTCTCTTCTATCTATCACCTCTCTCTCCCCCTCACCTCTCTACCTCCCCCTCTCTAGGTCTCTCAGTCACTCCTTTTCTACCTCTCCATCCCTCCTTATTCATCTCTAGGTCTCTCCCTCCTTATCTTATTACCCACCTCTCTGCTCCCCATATGTCTCTTATCCCTATCTCTTCCCTTATGTCTCTCACCCTCTCTCCCTAGGCTGTAGGTCTCTCACCTCTATATCTCTTTGGTCTCTCTAGTTATTTCCCTCCCTCTACACCTATGTCCCTCCTCCTTACCCCTCTTTCCCTCTTTTTGAACTTCTCTCTCATTTTCTTCTCTCTCTCTCCTCACCTCTCCCCTCTCTAAGTATCTGAGTCTCTCCTTGCCAGATTCTATATCCCTCCTTAGCCATCTCTTTCTCTTTGTTATTCTCTCTCTCTCTCTCTCTCCCCTTCTTTGTCCCTCCCCTCTCTATATCACCACCTCTCTAAATCCTTCCATATTCCTCTCACTTCCTCCATGTCTAACTCTCCCTCTATCCCTTCTTACTCCTCTACCAATATTTCCCTTTCCCTCTCCTTCTCTTCTATCTCTCACCTCTTTCCCCCCCTCACCTATATACCTCTCCCCTCTCTAGGTCTCTCAGTCACTCCTTGTATACCTCTCCATCCCTCCATTTCCATCTCTTGGTCTCTCACTCCTTGTATCATTACCTACCCCTCTACTCGCTCTATCTCTCTGACGCCTATCTCTCCCCCTATGTCTCTCACCCCTCTATCCCTAGGTTGTAGGTATCTCACCTCTATATCTCTCAAGGCTCTCTAGTTATATTCCTCCCTCCCCACCTCTCTCCCCCCTCCTTAGCCCTCTTTCCCTCTTTGTGAACTTCTCTCTCTCATTTTTTTCTATCTCTCCCCTCTCTAAGAATATGAGTCACTCCTTTCCAACCTCTTTATCACTCCTTAGCCATCTATTTCTCTTCATTCTATTAGGATTAAGGTGTCTCAACCTTGGATTCATAACATGTTTAATTTGGTGTATTATTGTATTTATTTGTATTATTTAATTTCCTATATTGTCATGTCATAAATTGGAACCCACCAGCTGGGTGGCATCTTCGTTGGAGGTGACTGGATGACACATCATCATCCCAATTGGAGATAGGTGTCCCATTTTGAAATCTTTAACTTATGATAGATTCTATGACACATCATAAGGAATATTTGTGCATGGATAAAGTTGGCACCCAAGTTGGGTTATGATAGGCTATAAGAGAATCAAATATTTTCGTGAATTATGACAGATTCTATGCTGGATTCTATGACTGATTTTATGATAGATTTATGACAAATTTTATGACAGTTGTAAGGCATCTATCGTAGGCCATTATTAGCATATTTTATGACAAAGTGCTACCAGATTCACTCTAGAATATGTGTTTGATACGAAACACTTGTTGAAGAAGATTTATACTTGAAGATGCATTGTAATCCTTATTTGAAGTAATACAGAAGTATTATGCTTTTGGAGGGTGGGGTTTTTACCCAAAAGGGTTTTCCCTACATATATCTGGTGTCATTGCTTTATGAGTATTTGTTGTTCTTTATTATTCTTTGTATGTGAATCTCTTCCTATAATTGTATAAGGTGTTTGTAGAAATTTTTCATAACTCTCCCCTACTTAGATTAGTGTAGGAAATTGTTTCCGCTTACTTGAATTCCTTTTAGATTGTATTAGAGCCTGGACAACCTTGATTCCTTTGTTGGGTTAGAAGGGGTTTTTAAGCTGGTCTTTGTTTTAGAGGGAGTTTTACAGAAGTGCATTTTGTGACCTTGTTGCAAGAAAGAGATGGCATGCACATCTAGGAGGATTAAGATGGAGAAGTTTAACGGTGGTAACTTTGAGCTTTGGAGGGTAAAGATGGAAGACATGCTTGTAGATCATGATCTATGAATTGTGATTTTTTGAACCAGACCAATGAGCATGAAACAAGAAGACTGGGATCTCACGGATCAAAAAGCTAAGGGTCTCATTAGACTCTATTTGTATGATTCTATTCTCCTAAATGTTCATGAAGAGAAGACCTTTGCTTCTTTGTGGAAGAAACTTGGAGACATTTATTAGGCTAAATCCCTGGTAAACAAGCTATTCTTGAGAAATAAGACATATTCCCTGAAGATGGAAGATGGAGGATCCATGGTAGACCATCTGAATGCATTTAACATGTTG